>JAANSQ010002981.1:0-10875 GCA_036850885.1 Lepidocyrtinus dapeste
CCTTAATTTTAGGAATCATGCTTTAGTCAATAAATAAATCAAATTAACCCTCTAATAAGAACCAAATAGGAGGAAGGCCCGGTTCAAATCGACTTTACATTTTTATACATCTTTAGCTTGTTCACTCCCATAGAAAACAACACAACTTTGTGAATACAAAGAGACCTAATAAATTGGAATATTTAAAAATTGAGCGACAACCCTCTAATCCACTGAAAACCAGAGGAAGTTTTTTACTGAAAATTTTTTGTATGTATTTGATTTTGATTATAGTGCTGATGAGTCTACATACAAACAACCGTCCACCCATTCAACACGAAGTGAAAATAAAAAAGCACGTTCTATGCCCTTGATTAGAGATTAGGCAGGGTTATGGTCGTCATTTAAAAAATCGCCTAGGGAGCCAGAAAAAACATCTTCCATTTCCCATAAAACTCGTTTGTTTTATATGTTCAATTTTATGGGCTTGCTCCAGAAATTGAAATTTATTCTCCAGATTTTTATAGCCAGTCTGCTGAAAACAAAGGAACTTGGTACAAGACGTGCAGTCAAAATATAAAAAACTCAAAGTGGAGAACTCATTGACTTTTCCTTGCTCGAATATGAATATCTAATACGTATTTCCTTTTCTAAATGTTTACATTAAAGACACATTAATAATCTTATTTAATATGGTCTATAAATGTCAATGAAGAATGTGAAAAGGGGCTGATGTTGATTCTGAGGCGCGTGGCGTGACAGAGTCAGGCCATCTATGAATAATTTAGAGACGAAAAGGCTGAGAATATCCGGAAAAATGATAATTACTATTCAAAAGGATTTCTCTGGTCGCATCCCCACATCCCGCCCCTCCGGCGTTTTCATTTAAAATGTATGAAAATTCAACTGTAAACTACGATGGAGTCTTTGATTTCATGCATCATCATCCACGGGGAAACTGTCGGGGAGTGAATTCACTTTAAAAATTTTAAAATGCAGATTATCTCTCCAGATTCATGGTCAGGATGTAAATTTTGTATGGGAAAGTCAAGGTTATACTCATTTTAATTTCCTTTTCTGTTGCAGTTTCAAAGCAACTATTTTGAATGAAGGTGCAAAGTCAACTTTGAAAATGAATGGACTGAATGTAACCCTATCCTTTGAAGTAGACTATTTTACATGAATGCAGGGGCGAGTGCATTTGCGTAATGTAAATTCACAAAAGACCTAACTTTTAATAGGGATTCACGACATTCAATTCATTTGAAAGGTTGGCTTTTATCACTTCATGAGTCGCATTATTTTATCGAGACGTTTTCAATTTTCAATACAGTGCTCGTGTTGAGTAACCAAACCAAACCCTTTTGCTTTAGAAAAGGCGTGAGGTTTTTGGTTTTCCTCTTTGGTGGCTGAACTCTTTGCCTGAATGAGTTTCTGGATCACTGATCATAAAGAGCTTAAAGAGGATGGCGACTTTTGTGCATATTAAATGGAATCAATTGGACAAAATGGCTTTTTATCATTTACGCTTGCATTACTGCACCTCTGCATAATCGTCCAGGAAGAAGAGGAGAAGTACTCGAACTAAATGAAACCAAAATCTTTGGTTTGGTTTGGGTGACGGTGGTAAAGAACTAGATGAATGAAAAAGCTTTTCATCGTAGTTTCCGTAGTCGGCTTGGCTTTGACTCTCTTCATTGACTTCATTTGATTCACTGAGTCAGTATATTTCAAAGCGGAATATTATGCTAATGGCTATGTAGTTTCAAGTGTCAAATTCGTTATTGAATGATTGCATTTTTTCTTCCTGTTCAAATAAATCTTCATGAATAGACAAGGTAATGAAAAGGGCGGCTACTGTGTATTCCCCAAATTAAATTCCATAAATCATGACTAAATGACTGTGAAGGAAGCCGGTGAATGTGAAGTGTCGGTTAGGTATAGATGGTGAGGATGATAACCATTTGGGATTTTAGAAATGGCTAATTTATTTCGAAAAAGTTGCAAATGTACATGGCACAACTTACAGGGTAAAATTTGTAAATTATTCGATTCACGGATGCACTAAAGTGCGTAAAAATTAAATAACGTAAAATCTTAAATTCAAAATAGACGAGAACGTAACGTAACTTTTGACGTTTAGCGTTTTGATACTGTTGAAATACTGATTAAGTTATAATTGCTTTACCACCAAAATTATATTTATTCATAACTATTAACCACCGAACCCCCAAACTTTAGTTAAATTATCAAATAAAACTTTCCTTAATGATTTTTATGCATCAGAGCGGAAAATAACTATACAGTTTTATACATCTTGCTTTTTATAGATGGTTTTTACAGATAGAATTAAAGAAGATGGTAAAATTACGATGAATTATTAAATTTTAACTTTGAAAAAATGTATCGCTAATTTTTATTTCTAGGAATTGTAAATATAAATTAAAAAATAAGTATACTGGAAACATCTACCGGTAAAATTCTCGATTCGCCCCTGTACACCCAAAAAATTAAAACTAAATAGCTCACCGGAAATGCCAAAATTCTATGTACATGTTTCAAGATTAAATAATAAATTTAAATATATACGCTCGTTGAAAGTAAAAACGTGCGTGTTTTTCATGCGCATACTGAATTAATGCGTTTGGTTCATTAGCTACTCGTCACATTCCATATTAGCTTGTCAACCTGAAGCCAACAAAGTCCAGTCCAGTCGAGTAGAAAAACTTTCTTAAAAATATGTTTGCATTGCATTAGCATCTCATAAACTTCTCCTGTAGAGAACAGCACGAGCTTAAAACACTTCCTTCCTGAACGTGAACCCAAACTCATCACATTTGAATTTCAAAGTCCTCGCCAAGGCAGGTGGTCCACAGTAAAAGACGGTCACTTTCCCTTTCCTCTGTTCAGCAATTTGTTGGAAAACCTTTGAAAAATTTCATAAATAAAGATTACCTTAAAACTTCTTCCACGAAATTTGACCACGAGTAAAAAGGAAATGCAAAAATTTATTTACCTTATTCCAGTTCGGTCTACCAGCAATTGTCCTAGTCTTCAGACCAGTTATCAAGTCACGTTTTTCCTGGAAGTTCATAAATGTTTATAACTCAAAAAGAGCAAGAAACCTTTCAAACTTTGGAGGAAAAAGGGCATCGTCCTATTCCATCCGGTATTCCTAATGGTAAATAACTTGTTTCTAGGGAAATGTCTTAACCTTTTCATGAAGAAGATCCAGAGCCAGTTGGAGACCTACTGCTTTCATGTCAGTACGCTGTAAGGCCGAAGTGATGTACATATGCATATCCAGGAACCTCTCCATAGCTCCACTCTCCGCTTGCTCAATCTCCAACTGGGATAATAAATGCACAAACCATTCGAAAGACCTTTGCTCTCTATTCACCCAGTAAAAGTCCACCTGAACAATAAAACCACAAAATCATTTTAAAAAATAATCCTGGACTGGACTCTCACTGGTTGCATAGGCACTCCAAAAAATAAAAGATTTATAACATGAGATTGATTGCATTGATTTCATTTTTTCTTCCAAGAACAAAATAACTTTTTATGATTTTTTTTTCTATGAAAAGTACACTTATTTTCTGAAACAGGAAATACATAAGGAAAGCACAGTAGGAGCGTAGGACGGAAATGGGCTACATGGAGTCCATAAAAGAATACGTAAGATTGAAAAAAATGGAGGGTTTTATTGTCCCTAGCTCGATTTGAACTTTAGTAGGTTTACATTTGACATGATATATTAACGTACTTTGGAGCACATGTTATGCGTTATTTTTCACGGAATAAATTGAACGAGAGGAAGAAATTTGCATGGATTAAAAAGCTTAGAGTGTAGTCACAAAGTGTGTATTTTTCCTCCAAACCTTTTTCAAATTGAGCACAGACTGAGGAAGTTCTCCGCACCATTTGAAATTGCAATTTGGACAACAGATTCTCGACGCCCAGTAACGATGCATTATGGATTGTAGAATGCTCGCGAAAGGAGTGACCCCAATACCAGTTGCTATCAAAACAGCATGTTCCGCACGAAATATGTGACTTGAAGGGGCTCCATAAGGTCCATCCAAGTATATCTGGAAAGTAAACATTTCATTGTACAATAAAACCATGTTCTATTGTACATAAAAGAGGAAATGATTATGGAGGTTTTGTACCTCTAAAGGCCTTCCTATAGCTAAGGAACCTTGTTTGGTATTTGTAGTTCCCAGAATTGGATGAAGTTCATTAGATTCGCACTCCAACTGAGCCTCTACATCGCCATTTTTATTTGCACTAGTTCCTGTAGCCCCTTCCAAAGCTCTCTTTTCCTCCGAGTATTTCTGCTCGACACCATTCGCCCCACCTAGAGCAATTACGTTATTCTCATTCTCTTCGTAACTCGGGGTTTTGAGGGCGATCACGGTGGGCTTGTTCCTCATATATTTGAAGCTCGCAGCGGTGGTTCGACGAGCACGTACACTGGAGGCACTGCTCATTTGCATGTTTTGAACTGTATGCTCTACATCCTCTTCCTCGGTGAGATTTACGGAGAGTGAACGCTGGAATTGGGGTGTCGATGCTAGTTTCCTGGAAATATGGAGTATGGAGACATGAGTAATGTTTCCAGAGTGAAAATCCATTTTTGATTGTAGTGTTGACAGGGGCGTAAAGTTAAAATAAATTATTATTGTTATTACTCGGAGCATTTTCTATACTTACAGTTTCGTTTCCCGTTTTTTCATTCGCTCATGGACATTCGGAAGCGATTTCGTCGACGTGAGCTTTGGCTTCGGTCGGGTCTGGATTGGCACTTTCTTTTCGCGGATCATTTGGTTCATTTCATTGACCGTGTCTATGGAGCTGTACACTAAAAGAATAAAAAATTATCGCTGCGTTTTATTCCATCCATAAAAAGTTCCTTCTCTGGAGAATTCTCTTATCCAATCTTAGCTCACCGTTGTTTGCTCCATCTACAGTAGAATTGGAGCTAGTGGGATCAACGGATTCTTGGGAGTCACTAATACCAACTGTAGGCAAACGCTTACGATAATCTGCATCAGACTTCTCCCCCGCTGGAAGTAACTCCGTGGGTGGTGGTGGTGCAGAAGCCCTAAAATGGAATATGTTTTAAAGTTTTTGTAAAATATCAGGTAATTTTCATAACCAACTTACATTCTTGGTCCTTCTGAAGATTTAGACTTTACTGAAAGCTTCATTGGACGTTTGGCACGTGCTACGTTGTCACTGTAATACTGTAACTTTTCCTGTTCTTTTTCAAAATACTCGTATAGTCTATGAGTCCATTCGCCACAAGCCCGAATATGGAGCCATATAGCATCTGAAAATGAATTTTTTTATGAATGTCTTTTGAATTCATAATGAAAATGTAATAAATTGTGTGGCACAGACCATCTTGCTCTGGAGCACTGCTAATGGTAAAAGGATGCCATTCAGATTTGGCAATTTTAGGGATACGAACGAAAACGTAATCTCCCGGGTGAAAGTCAAAGTTTGGAGGACGACGTATTACCAAATGGGTGACTTTCGATGGGAGTAAAATTCCAGAGCTTACACAGGTACGACCACGTCCCATTTTCCAGTTGTAATAACGAAGAAGCTTTTAAAACAAATGTTCAAGTCAACTTTGATTGTATTCATGTAAGCAATTGAAATTGAAGACCAATTCCTACTTGACATAAGTGATACCTGTTCGATAAGAAATATTATTCCAGGAACGAGAAACCACTTCCAGAAATTAGGTGCGTGGATAATCAACAGTGCCCAATATACGTAGTACAGTAAATGGGTCCAGTAAAATACCTTAAAAATAAAAAATCGTAATTTTATTTGGTATTTACTGGCAGAGTAATTAACTTAATTTGCTAAAATCTAATATTTAATTTTACCTCAAAGCAACCACCTTTTCTTACAAAAGGAAGACACCTAAAAAGACAAGCAACTTTTAATATCTTCACACTCTTTTCATAAGTGGATTTTGTCTGTGGATCGCCATACCCAATGACCATAATTGTAAGGACAACCATAAGCACCACGCCAGTATTAAACGCATAACCGGGAACCAGACCTAGGCTAAGGGGATCATGACTAGTGGTCTTAGGATGAAAAAGAAACTCCATGTAAGTCCAGTTTCCCGAGTTGATTGCAGGGACTGGCATCAATCCTTCCGCTGGATAATCAAAGGCATGCCAGAATTACGAATAATCTGAGTCATGAAATCGGAGCAAGTGGTTGAGCAGGGACTGGCATCAATCCTTCCGCTGGATAATCAAAGGCATGTCAGAATTACGAATAATCTGAGTCATGAAATCGGAGCAAGTGGTTGGACTAACACTTACAAATATTTATTAGATGCATGGCAGTATGTAAAACAGCGAACAAAAAGACTAATTGTCCAGTCATCTTGTGAAATATTATATGTTGGTCTATAGGAAGAAAGGAGGAACAACCCCGGGATCTAAGGAAGGTCAAGCATTGTCGTAACATTACGACCACAATCAGCGTGCTGTTGAAGTTCAAGCATTGACCTAAAAAAATACCAATCCTTATATTTTTGGAGGGCATGGAGAGCAATTTTCTCGTGAATATGTTATAAATATAGATTAAGCAATTATTATGATTAATTGTTCCCAAACCTGCTCCCCTAGCCAGAACGAGATACACGGATTCAAGCATTGACCTAAAAAAATATCAATCCTTATATTTTTGGAAGGTATGGAGAGCAATTTTCTCGTGAATATATTATAAATATAGATTATGTAGGTTTTATTATGATTAATTGTTCCCAAACCTGCTCCCCTAGCCAGAACGAGATACACGGTAGCGTTTGGATGATCCTCGTGGAACTTTACACAGCGGCTGCAGAACAGAGTGATGTTCGCAATGATGAATAGTAGTCTCCAAATAAGGTAAACGTAATTGTTTTTTATGTATTTTATTGACAGTTGGTGGGGTTTCATGCTTTTCAACCAGGCCACGAAGGAGGCTCCCTTTTTAGGCTTCTCTGGAGGAACCAGCCATTGATCAAGCCTAAGAAATCAAATAATCAAAAATGTTTCCTCAGAAAGTAATATTTTTTTAAAATGTGGTATTTAATTTCTTAGGGGATTTACATGATAGACATGTTCTCCAGCAATCCAGGATGTTTATTCAATTGGCCTTTGAGGGCGTCAAAGGTTAATGCTCCTTTACCTTCCACATCAGCATCTTCAAACAGCGCTCTCGTCAATTCATCTTTAAAAATTGCGAACATTTTTCAGAATTAAGTTATTCATATATTAATTTACTTCGGTATTTTATTAATTTACCGGTCTGATTGTCGCTAAACTTCATCCCATTTTCAGCCAAACAAGCGCGCATAACCTTCCCCAACTCTTCGCATTTAATAACACCATCTCCATCGACATCGTAGACTTTAAACAAAAATCGTATTTTATGATCTGCATCTTGCCCCGCAAATTGATGCATCGCATCAACAAACTCATGTAGGGAAATGGAGCCAGAGCCATCTTCATCGAAAATGTCGAACACTCGGTCAACAAAGAACTCCTGAGAGAAAAAAGGGAGATGAACTTACAAACTTTCCGTAACAATTTGTCAAGTTTTGCGTACACGTTATAATATAAAACTTTAAAACTCTCACATTCTTCGTCTGAATAATTCGCTTAAAGTCCTCCCGTTTGATCTCCGTCCCGTCACCGACATTTTCACGGAAGAGTTTTTCCAGACACTGGATATTCTCCTTGGTCAATCGACTACTGGTTCTGAAAGTTCAACATTTAATTTTAGGTCAATTAGGCATTTTTAGGTAGATAATCTGGGTAAGATACCTCCAAGATAATTTGCGTAATTTACTCCAACTCACCTGGAATTACTCAAGAGCGAAATAAACTCCATAATTTGCTCGGCCGTGACCACACCATCACCATCGCGGTCAATCAACCGGAAAAACTTTGTCAGCACCTTTAATCCCATCGTAGACAAAAAAAAACAATTGAATTATTTTTTTTATTATTTGCTTCTAAGTGCACAAAATGCACTCGTTTATGCACTATTCGACTTCCTCCACTTATGAGATTCCTGCACCGACCAACACCCTACACAAAACTAAAGTGACTTTTTTCTACACATTTTAACCAACTCAAACGTAGAAACAAATGCAGAGAATAATGGAAAATGCTTACTCCAGCAAAAAATTTGAGAGACATTGCTCTTGTTTCTCTTGAAATAAAATGCTAAAAATAGGATACTCTCCCTTTTCTTCTATTCACTTACATTTTTATCTCCAAAAATAGTTCGAAACTTTTCAAAATCCACATTTCCATCCCCTGCGACAGCATATGTCACCGACTCCACCAGCTCCACAAAGTCTACACGACGATCCTCTCTGGAAAGACAATATGTTACACAGATTTTTAAACTTCACAATTTACACCATTTCACTCTTTAAAGTCAAATCATAATAAGCCTCCTCCGTCAGCCCCTTAACTTTGACTAAAATATTTCTTTGTCTTATGACTCAACAGCTCTACACAATTTTTCCCTTTGGCGTGAGGCTATCAATTACCTTTATAGTTTCCAGTTTAAACAAAAAAAGCACAAATTATCACCATTTTCCAGCCTCAACCCTCCAATTCCTCAGTATCTTGTCTTGTATCATGTTCATTTGAACGTTTTATCTTATCATTACATTATCTTGATTCGTGCGAGGGGTATCCAATAACATATTTATTAGATTGGCAGTACCTCGCAATCTTAACATGCTAGAAATTTTGAGGAAAATTGTCCAGCTCCAGAAAATTAATTAGGAGAACAAAAAACAACCAGTTTCTTCTTCATCTTGGTACTATTCATCAAACCAACTTTATCATGGTATTTTGTTCTGGGTTTCTCCGTTCATTTTCATTTTTTATGGAAAAAAATTTCATAATTTGCATAATTTCATGACTCAAGCATGCTTTAAAGCCCAAGATGGTGAGATTGCATAAAAAATCTGAAAAAATTCTACAGTTTACGTTCATCTAATAAACCTCTTCTGCATTTAATAGCTCATGTCAGCAAACTTCGAAAAGTAAGTTTAGGGAAACCATTACATAATCACGATGTTTTGCATTCCTAAAGATTCCTGACATTTGTAACTCTTTTCTAGCTGAAACATACCGGAACCCATGAAAAAGTACATACTCGAGTGGAATTTTTTCTAACGATTAACCTCAAATTTTTTCTAACGATTAACCTGGTAGGGTGCATCAGATCCAAGATGAACCAAGTCACGACAATTCTTTTAGAAAACAGTAAAAATCCCGCAAAAAATTGACAATGACTTCATGCACAAGTACGGAAAATTTAGGATCACGTAAAATTTACAAAAAAATGTAGACACGAGCTTAAATTATTAGCTGCATTCTGTTAAATGCAAGGCAAATACATTAAATGCATGGGGCATACTGCAACTGTCAAAAATTGCATATGAACATCAAAATCAATTACTAATTTTTATTCATTAATTTACTATTTGCATCAGGCAAACATTGCAAACATAAAGATGATTCAAGTGTCAAAACTTGATTGACGAGGGAATAGCTTAAATGGCTGTGAAATTTTCGGGAAAGTTTATTTTGAATCTTGACAGACACCTGAGTGACTTCCAGCCAATGATTTTTATCTTGACCATGCAATGACCAAATGTTAAGAGTTCAGCTCTGGAGATGAAATTCTTTGTTCTTTGCGCATACGTAATTAATTTTTTTGCTAATTTTTAATACATGGGTTGGGCTTGTGGTTACATGATTTATTAGCGACGTAAATTAGAATGCTAATTCTATCACTGTCATATTACCGCGTGTAGGCACAACAAACAATAATCAATTTTGTGACCATAGAACAGGGCAAAAGCAACAGTATAAGCCATATTCAATACCTCATCATGCATAGGTTTATAGAATGATTTTGATAAAAGAATTTATAATTAGAAGATATGCTATTTAAATTTTTAATTTTACCTGTGAGAGCCTGTCCCAATAAGACGAAGTTTTAGAAACTCTATCCATTCATGTTGGTTCAACTGCTTTTGCTGTTTACGATCAAACAAGTCAAAGAGTTTCTGGAGGAGTTCCTGTAATCAAATTAAGATTAATATGAAATTAATATTAAATTATAGCCGCCCAGAATCCACATACACTGTACTACGATGAAAATACGAATTAAGAATTAATTGCAAATGTACGACATCATGTTCCAATAAAGTGACTCATTTTCTCTAGAAATTTAGATAGTCATCAATCAATTATTTTTTGTATATCAATCGAATAAACTTCAGCCAGGCAGTCTAGTCTCCAGCTGCTCTTACACAAATCGAATTAAGCAAAAACAACGACTCGAATTTATTTACCTGCTTTTTCCACCATTCATATTCATCCTTTCAATTTGAATAAAATATAGCTAAAGCTTTGAACTTTTCAATAGATTAACGCTGATTCTTTGTGAAACTCATTAGTTCATAAACAGCACATTCATCTTCAGCTACATGTACCTAATGACACCGATCAAGGTCATAAAAAGTCAAGATGAATAGATGCGTGTTCGAACCACCGCAAAGCTATTGAAAATATAAGGAATCATCTCAATCCTTAACAGTTTCCTACAAGTCAAAATCAAGCCCGCCATTGATGATCCACATGGAGTTTATTCAATCAAACAATCATTTTTATCGTCAATAAAATTCAAATTCTATTGAAACCAAAAGTGTGTTTTTTAATGTAAAAATGAATGACAAGATCTTCTACGAACTTTTGCAGATTCCTCCTTGCTTCCTTTGTGTGATTTCTTTGAGTCAAATTCTAACCCAGCCCCAACTGGTAAAACAGTCACATATTTAATTCC
>JAANSQ010002982.1:0-10872 GCA_036850885.1 Lepidocyrtinus dapeste
CACAGTATTTACACTTTGACCCACACGTTCCTCTCAAGGACGACAAAGATACCTCCTCAAGTGAAACTAATGGCCTGCTCAGGAATCGGATTAGCTTGTATTCCTATTATTATGCGACCTATTGACTGGCTAGTTGATGGCTTTATGGACAATACTTTTCGAAAGATGTTTCCTTCCTAAAAACAACTATTTCTCTATTGTTGAGCTTATAGTATATCAAAATTAAAAGTGATAAACAATAATATTTCAAAAAGGATTTTATACTTATTTTACCAGTTTCTGTCACCAGGGTAGGTCACCATTTTTTTGCTCTCAATTCTCATTTTAAAAAATTGGAACAGAGAGAAAGGTTATCATTCAATTATATTCGACTTACAATTAGTAAAGTAGGTTAAGCACCCAATTTAAATTAGAAGTTGAAGCACACTAGTTTGGCCATTTACAGATAAGATGGGCGGAACTGATTACTGGCGGGATACACCTATTCGCATCTTAGGCTATGCAGGCTTAATCGGGGATCTAGTCCGTACTATGGCTCCGATCCCGGTTCGCAACTTAAGTTCACTTATAACCGCTGGATATGTGGCTTGTGACACCGCGGACAAGGCCATGAGGAGACAAACTATTGAAAAGCAAGCGGTCGCAGCTCTAGATGCCATGTTATGGCAAATTCTAGCTTCTTTGAGTCTACCTGGCTTTACCGTACACAGTATTTTCACTTTGACCCATATGTTCCTCTCAAAGGCGACAAAGATGCCTCCTCAAACTAAACTAATGGCCTGCTCAGGAGTAGGATTTGCTTGCATTCCTATAATTATGCGACCGATTGACAGACTAGTAGATGGCTTTATGGACCATACTTTTCGGAAGATTTTTCCTTCCTAAAACCAGCTACTTTTCTATTATTGAGCTTCGAGGAGGTTGATCAAAATTAAAAGTAATAAATATGAAATGAAAACTTGGAGTTTTTTGGAAATGGATTTTACTTTTTATAGAATTTTTGGACAGTTTCTGTCACCAGGGTAGGTCACTATTTTGTTCTCAAAAAATTACAACCGGAAATAGCTGATTGTTCTTTCGAAATCATTCAATATTTATCGATATCAAACTGAATTATGTAGTTTCTGGTGAACATCCTGTCCAAATTAGACGTTAAAGACATTTTAGTATAACCTTATAGCCAAAATGGGAAGCATTGATTACTGGCGGGACACACCTGTTCGCGTCCTAGGTTATGCAGGCTTAATCGGGGATCTAGTCCGTAGCCTCGCTCCAATCCCAGTTCGAAGTATAGGCTCACTCATAACTGCTGGCTACGCAGTTTGTGACACGGCAGACAAAGCCCTCAGAAGAAAAGGCTTTGAAAAACAAACACTCGGAGCCCTTGATGCCCTTCTATGGCAAATATTAGCGTCCATAACTATTCCACGCTTTACAATCCTTGGTATTCACTCTCTGTCCAGCACGCTCCTCTCAAAAATGCCTCAACCGACGAAACGACTGATCTGCACAGGAATCGGATTAGCCTGCATCCCTATAATTATTCGTCCTATTGACAAGCTAGTAGATGGATTCATGGACCATACTTTTCGAAAGATGTTTCCATCCTAAGAACAACTACACTGTTCTATCGTTGAGCTTGCTTGATCAAAATTAAAAGTGACATTCCAACCCTCCAAATTCAAGCTAAAGTTTGATCTTAATTATTACATGCATATTTATGCGTGTAGGCAGTCACTAAAATGCAATAATGAAACTGCTTTCATTTTTTAATTTTTTTTAAGATGCATCAACTGCACTACATAACCATCATCACTATCTCAAATTTATGTAAGTCGACCACATCAAGATCATAACGGCTGTTATTACTCCACTACTATCTTCGAGCTTTTCTGTATGCATCGTCATCTCATTGCATAACAAAAGATTTAGAATCGACTGGAGATTTTCCCTCTGTCCCTAAATTCCATGTACATCTTACGCATGTAAATGACATTAAAAAGTATCCATTCTTAACTACATTTTAGCATCCCACATCTCACCATTCATAAAAAAGGAGGAAAACAACACAAGAAACAAAACTTGCATATGAAAAGGCCTACTCTTGTTTTATTTTCTACAGCAAATCATATTTACATAATGGTCGTTTCATCAGAAACACGATTTCCAGTTGGAGGAGAACAGTCAGTCAAGCCTAGTGATACTCTTACAGGAGGGATATATTTTCATTTTCTCTTGTGTTGTATTCCAATGCAATTAAAACCACAAAAAAGTTTTCTTCAAGTTTCAGAGGAGACAAGACTAAAAAAAGAATCTTCCGCAACTTCCAACACTGCAGCTTCCGCTCCTGTTTTTCCCTTGGTCTTTCTCTCTGTAGCTTGGCTTCTGGTTCTGGACTTGGAAAGCTGCTGGCTGCATCGTTTTTTATATTTGGAATGCAAATGACGTTGGAGACATTAATTACGACTAATTGAATTGTTACTAATTACACTGACTTTTCTTTCGCTCTCTCCTCTTCTTTCTTAATTCTTTCGCTTTTTAGTTTCCCCTTGACTGACTTTTTCTCAAAAGAGGAGACGCTATATCGTCGAATGAGAACAAACAGTATGGGTTATAGTATACACTTTATACCCATAAGCAAAGGCTATCTAGAATTTTCATTGCTTTTTCCATCCCATTCTCTTTTACTATTTCTTTTTTATTCTTATTGTTCAGCAAACTTTCACCGAGGCGTAAAATTTGAAACCTGTGTGGTCTTTGGGAACATGTGCTCTTGGCTTTGGCTCTATAAGATTTACCTCCTCTATCTCTTCACCAGATTAACTTTAAAAGGGAATCATGGTGTAGAGCATAAAGGATATATAGCGTTTCTTTTCTTGAGGTTTTTCTATTTTTTTTTTTCTGGAATAATTATTTGAACAAAATGGGATGAGTAGAAAAAAGAGAACATGCTACGTGAAATTTGTAGGCTTCCTGGAATAAAATTCCACCTTACAATACGGTATCGTATTTACATATGTATTACACTCCATTGTAATGATAAGATCCAGAAAAAGATTTCTCTGGGAAAATGAGAAGACCAAGTGTACAGGGAGAGTGCTAGAGTAAAAGAAACTGTTTCCTGTTACTTTATTACAAATATCGCTCTATATAATACCTCCACGAGACCATATCCTAACATATTCTTGAAGCTCATCTAAGAAATGAAGAAAAAGATTGAGGTGGAAAGAATGAAAGAATCACATTTTTTTAGGGTGTTGTGCAAGCGGAAGTAGAAAAGGAGAATATTATTCTATTGTATCTTTTACACTTTCGTAGCATCATCGTCTGGATTTGTTAAAGAAGTCTGGTTATTCTCATCATTTTTTTGTAGCTAGCGAACCCACGTCTGAAAAAATTTCCCTTCCGTTGTATCGCCACCGCTATACTCCTTTAAATGTATCTTCGGTTTCCGCTATTACTTTCGCCGTGTTCTCCTGATTACCTATTCCGCAGGAGTCGCATCCTCCTTTCTTCTTATGTGCCAAGGGACGGAAACAACACAAAGGCGATGGTAATGGTACAGCATTTTGGATGAGCTTTGTAGGGAAAACGCTTCCCTGGAATTATTATTATGATGAAAAGGACACATTTCCTTTAGTTTCTTTACCTCGGCTTTTCTCTTTGGTTTTGATCTTGTTTAGTTTCACTTTTTCCGTAGAAGCCCCTTTGCTTCTTGTCCATGCCATTTTTGTACTCATCTCAATCTGTCATGAGCGGGCTAATTAGTCACACGTCAACTATTTTTTGTCAGAGGGAAAGGGAGAAACAGGATGGAAATCACGTATGCAAGCAAACGAGCACAAGCTGTTGTTCCAAAAGGAAAAAAAACCTCTTGCCTTTTAAAGTCAAGTAAAACTCCGAAACTCCGAGCTTTTCTCGAGCTCACGTTTTTTCTCCTCTCTGATGTATTTTGAGCTGCGTGCATGTCGGAAATTAATTAAGGACACTTGTTTTGTCACCGTCACATAAATTTGTTGGGTCCTCCTGTGTCTTGCAACAGAGTTCTCTCTGAGAATTCAAAATTTAATTGAATGCTAGGTTATTTAATAAGTGGGATAATACGTTAGTGTTTCATGAGCAAGTTAATGAATTTCAATTTCGGATTGGTACATACAATTATTCTGAGGTTTTGTAAGTAAACTTGATTTTTAATAACAAAGATGCAAAAAGTTTGCCAGAACATCTATATGAATTCAAGCATTTTCAAATAACTTCTCTAAAAATATTTAGTAGAGCAACCTATTAGGTATCATTTTGTCCCTGGCTTACTTTAATTAATGTTCGAGTGGTTTGCAATCAGTCCATTGCAGATTCCGTTCAGGAGGGATTGTATATTTTAGTAGCATTCATTTCCTCTTTGGAATGTCTACGGATGTTGCGTCTTCCGAAAAGAATCCCATAAACTGACCGGACGGTAGATATCTATCCCGGTGAAATTCCGCGCACTTTTTATCAAGCAGTTTTTCAACGTGCTATGTTATAATGTTGTTTAGTTGTTCAAATACCTCCATAAAGCGTTCCCAATTTGAAAGGAAATTTATTGAAAATAGCTATGTTTTCTCTCTTCCCCTTCGCATATCCTCCGGTGGAAGGCGGATTTTGAAGGTATTTTCGCTAATATTTATTCTCTCCGAATACACACGTATAGCCTAGGGTCATTTAATAATTAAGCTTTGAAAATTGGAAGATGACCAAAAAAGAAGTAACTTTTTTACGGGAGAAAGAAAAACTGGGTATTGTATTGGGCTCCTCTTCCGAAATAAACTTTTTTAGAAAAAATTCCAAACTGAGCGAAATATTATTATGCTTGAGTACACGCGAGGTAGTAGCAAGCACACCGGCGGCGTAGTGGACGGGCCGGAATTCTTTGGTATTTTAATATGGGAAATTCCTCTGGTTTCCCGTTCGATCGTATTTGAGAGTTTTTGGGAAATGTTGTTATTACACGTTTCGAATTGTTGGAAGTAAAGGCAGGAAGAGAGAGAGAAAAGGAAAAAGACCGGAACGGAAATATACTCTTTCAGGACGATCCTTGTTTGTCCTCCTTTTCCAAACAGTACGGTATTCGAAGCCAGTATAAAAGCCAGGTTTGAATGGAAACACACGGGTGCATCCCAATAGATAAATTTTTATCTTTTTTGGCGTGTTCCTTCCGCTCCAAGCAATAATAATGTTGGGATGCAGACTGATGATGATCATGATGATCGGGATAATATTGCTGGACTTTTCCAAGGTATACGTAAACCGTAAACCCAAGTGGTCAGACTTTGTAAAGGAGAGTAAACCAGTGAACGGAAGGAGCAACAAGCAAGTCAGCGTATTATCATTATTACATCAGCAGAAAAAAGTTTATATTTGCAGAACGGAAGGAGCAACAAGCAAGTCAGCGTATTATCATTATTACATCAGCAGAAAAAGTTTATATTTGCGCGGTAGAGTAAACTTTCTCTTTTTGGGATAATGAACACTGACATTCTTCATACCTTTTCAGAGGAAATACTTTTTATAGACAAATATCATGCCGACTTCATATAAAAATCCTAAAGCTATGAAAGATTCTTCTTGAAAAATTTTGCTCTTGAAAATATCAACCCATATCTTACATGTATTTGTAGAATTTCACACTTCTAAGGTTGCCTTAAATTCTTGAGCTGAATAAATTATTCAATGAAAAGCAGCATGGGAACTTACGTCTGGAAATAAATGCATTCAAATTGAATCATCTTGTATCAGGCAGCTTAATTTCTCTTAAGTTCCAGCAGATACCTAGCTTGAAGTTTTTCATGTCTGTACATTTAAATTCATGTAAAAGGCTTTAAAAACAGCCTATCGGTAACAGTATCATCATCGTATTTTTCTCCTTAATGGGATTTTTATGAGGTAGAAAATTCTTTGATGATTTAATACCTTCTCTGACACCGGATTTTTCTTGGAAAAACCTGGTTCTCCAAGATGGTAATTACCTTCTTTCAGAAGAAAACTTTTGGAAAAGTTCTAGAGCGTTATATAGTGTTTGAATAACATACCGCATTGTTTGCTTACCTTTCATAAGAAAAACAGTTTTAACGTTTTAAGGTATACTCCATGTCATCATTTGCAAATTAGGGTTCATTAGAAGTTTTCAGGAGTTGTGAAATGTGTGTAAAGATGACATGATAAATAACAAACTTATGGAACCTTAATGTAATTTCTTACATTTTTCAAGAGCTTTATTCCAGTAAATCTTTAAAAAGGTAAACAGTTTTACATATTTAACGGAAAATATTATGCTAACAGCCCTCTGTATTGCATACATACCTAAAAGAAATAAAGCCATTAAATATCGATTTTGTTATTAAGGTTGGTTCACTTATTTATGCTTATGATTTTACATAATTTTGGCAATAGCTCGGTATTTACCGCTTACCTAATGATCCAGCAGGAGTCTCAAAATCTCAATTCAATATTAAAGCGTGGAAAATCGAAAATATCTTTACGTAATTTTGCAAATTATATTGAATTTATTCCAAATTGAATGAAAACATTTCATCATAGGCACTAATGTATTTTCAGTGAAACTCATTTGCTTCCTGTGCATTTTTTTGCCTACAAAATCTAAATAAGTGGTTCACCTTTTCTGTCATTTTTTATATGAAATCCTGGCAGTTGGTGGCTTACAAGTATGGATCGTTTGTACTCCCGAAAAAATATAATTTTATCTAGTATCTTCCCTCTAGAGATTTCTTTTCATGTTATTCTTTTTAGTCAAAGTGCAACTAAACAGTAACGAGACATGACAGATGATGATGCAAACGACTTGAAAGGACCTGACAAAGTAAAAATGGGTAAATCATTACATCACATCAGATGTAACCTACCTTTCATGGCTTTCATGTGTGTTTCCCTTAGAAAATCCTACATCCTACATCATCAGCTTAACTCAAGTGTACATGTGTACACCTACTTTACAAGACAAGATGACAATATCTTCATCCTCCACTCCTGCTCACCCGCGATCAATCTAATATTTTATGCATGTTCTTAATACTCGCTTAAGTTGGCAAAATGTCTTTTTCCTCAGGATGGGGACGTTTACCTCCTGCGACACAAAAATGAAAAAATATATGACATTACATTATAAAACAATCATTTTCCCTTTTATGCCTCGCAACTTAGGAAAAAGGTGATGTGATGCGTAGTAACTTTCAGAGAAGGTATGTAGTTGTTTTTGTAACGACGTGTCAATTTTTTATTCCTTTGGAAAAACATCATCTTTCGAAAGATGGTTGTTTGGAAGGGTGGAAAAAATGGATTGAGTGAGTGAGAGATGTCGGTTGGTAAACAACAGACACAAGGCATTTTTTTTACTATTTGTCTTGATGAAAAGGTGTACGTTATGTAAGCATATGGCCTAGTAAAGTATACCTTTGACACGTGCACAATCTTTTTTATTCTCTGGAGAGAGGTGCATAAATTAAAGGGCATTTATAAGGGATGCAAAACCTGAAGGGTCGCTTTTTTCTGGAAAATATCAGCGTGATTTTATTGCGCGTGCAACCCGTCCATTATGTGAAGGTACAACGTGTACAGAATTCCCTAATGGGATTTCAGGTTTTATGCTTTATGTGATGTGGGGTGATCTGCAAAAGGATAAAAAATGTGCATTGTAATAATAATAATGATTTTTATAATACTCCTTACGCAATCAAAATGTATAAACGTGTGTACACTTTAGGGATTAGGTAACAATACTTTAGATTCATTTCGGTCCATATGAAAAATGAATGATGAGACGTGATATGATTCATTCTCTTATACCTTTTCTATTCTGCCTGTGAGCCGTGGAGAATCTGTTAATGTGATTTTATGAAAAGGGAGAAAAATGAAATTTGTGTATGTGCAAAAGGCTTGCTGAATACACAAGTTTACTTTTTACATTAATGAATTCGATTCGATTCACAGAGAATTCATTTTCTCTCTACTCGATCCATTTGATACATGTAGATTGCGTAGGGGAATAAAGTCCAACTTGGGACGGCTTGGCTGGAGGAAAAGAGTAGAGCACCAAGCACCCTACGATATGTCACTTGGACTTGATTAGAATGAGAAAAAGAGTCCCTATTTTAAAACTTGTTTTCAGATGAGAGTCTTCCGTATTCATCTACAGCATCATAATCATGATCAACCTTAACCGAACGGACCACTTTTTTTACCCTGCCTTGATTTTTTTAATGGCATTGCTTACATTCGTCCCGTATCGTATTGTCATAAACAGGCCCGAAGCCTCTAAAAAATATTTACGTGGGGAAGAGTTAGAAAGAAGAGTCATTGTCAACGTCATTAAAATAAAATGGAATGAGTGTAGTAATCTCCAGGAGGAAAAGAAACGTATAGAGTGTGACTCCTTCGTGGATACCTTGTTTTTTACTATTTTTTTCTAAGGTCTAAATGAATATTATTATTGAGAACTGTGTCCATTTGTAAAGTGGGAGGATGTATGGGGAACGTGCAATTGTGTGAGACACCCTGCATGTTCGAGCCTAGTTTATAGTCTGGAGGTGGCATGGCACTGCTACGTAACACGTCCATAGCTCATGTTCTCAAAAAAAACTATATGAATGTATTTCCTACTGATCAATTTAAACATTTCAGCATTGTAATTTTCTCGGGGTAATATTAAGTGTAGAGCGGTGAGTTGGTTGAAAACGCGGAGATCCCCATCAAACTAAAGCCATAATATTTCTCTCTTATTCTGTATCATATCTAGTATGGGACGATGCTTTGGTGGAGTGCATGGGCTTAGCTTAATCATCAACGTCACCATCACCATCATCGTTTCACATCATCCCTGTAACACGTACTGAACTAAACTATCCATATCATCCATCCGCCTGTCCTCTTGTTTATTGTATCTTCCGCTTCAACGTGAGAGTGTGTTGGGCTGTACCTTCATAATACCTTATTTTGTTTTTTCGGAGAGATGAGAAGAAATTATTCTTAAACCTAAACGGAGAGAGTAGCAGTGTTTCATATGGAGAGAAAAAAAGGGGGAATATGCATTGCGCAACAGACTTTATCTCATCTCTCCGTCCTGCGTTTACTCTGGAGAACATGATGCTCTTAGATATCCCCAATCCCATATGCATCCCATTCGGTTTTAGCCCTGGCTTCGCCTTGGTTATGTTGGAAATGTTGGCATTCGAATAAGAAGGGAAAAGACGGAGAAAAACTTTGGCTTTTTGCATTTTGCTTCCCTCACCCTGGCTCTAGTCTCTCTTGATCCACCGGTTATGACGGAAGTGAGGAGTCTCAGTCGCTCTGCTTCTGCTTGCCTGCCTGGAGCAGCTTTGCAGCTGTAGCTCATATGGGGCTGTTCGCTCTATTGTATACAGTCAAGTAAAGCACCGTTATATTATTGCGTCACGTTACCGAATCTCAAAAATCTCAATCAAATCCAAAATTTTACTGCATATTCTAATCTTATCTTAATCCGTTAATTCTCAACTAGACATTGTATCTTCAACGTACTATACTCCGATTAGCGTTGAAAAACCGTAAAAGTCGCCAAACGTTGTAATTTACAAGTGATCTCAAAACCCTCTAGTCAATCACAGTCCGTTTACGAAAATAGTTTTAATTAGTTTACTTTACGTTTTGTGATTTACTTTCGTCGTAAACAAATTTTGAAAGTCAGTTTTACCCAAAATATTCCACTCAGTTTGAACAAACGTTATCACGAAATCAATTGACTTATTGTACTTCAAATCCAATACCTTTTTGACGAGTCTAGTGCAGTTTGCTTTAGGTATCAACTTAAATTAAACGTGAGCTTTACCTTCCCTCTAGCCCAATAAACTTAACAATCAAAAGAGTCATTCATTAACTTACCCAAATGACCACGACAATCCGTTACCAAATGCCAAAATTTTGGTGAATGACTCATTCATAACTCTGAATTGTCCGCAACCGATTATACTGAAGCTTTAAGGAAACACAAGAACCACACATAAAAATTAAAGAGTGGCTTAATCCCTTTAGTGAAAAAAGGTGTGAAAACAAGAAAGTGACTCATCGCTGAACTCCTTCAAAACAACTATGAAAGGACAGGAAAGAGGACAGGGACAGAAATAAAAACAAAAATAGAATCCCTCAAAATTGGCGGTGTGGTTTTCTCTCGAAGGTAAAAAAAAGTAGAAGAGTTCAATAATCTAAACAAAAAACTTGTTGTGAAAGTACGCCAAAGAGCATACAGTATCACTTTGGAAGTGGAACTATAATAACCTGTTAGAGTGTTAGAATCACTCCAAGACTTAAGACACAAGCAAAGTTTAAAGTGCACTAGAAACTTTACATTTGCGTCAGTAATTCTCTAAGAATTTCTGCAACTTTCTTTATCAAATCGAGTGTAAAATGAAATGGTTGTGAGGAACATGTTGAGTTTAGATTGTTACAGTGCGTCGAATGCGTTTTCTTTAAGATTGTGGAGGTTGGCTCATGTGTGGACGGCATATCGCAGTAAGTTATTATTCCTTATGGTAGTTTTGGTATAATTTGTAAACATTTTTTACATTTTCTGTACAATTCGCTGGAATGTATTTTCTTGGAAGGAATTGCACAAGAGACAATGTTCATGTTATTATTTTTATTGCGATATTGTAGCTATTGTATACACGTAAGCTAGATGTGGTATTTTATTGGCATTATTTTTACGTGTATGAGGTGGATAATAGGGTTGGATTTGTTGAATTGCTTTGGATAGTTGTGGAAATGCACTTTGTACGGTTTTTGTTTTTTTTTGGGCAAGAGAACACAGGAAGAAGCGATAATAAATGACTTGACTAACGGTTTCTC
>JAANSQ010002983.1:0-10870 GCA_036850885.1 Lepidocyrtinus dapeste
AGTAACGCAATCCTTGTAGATTTTCAGCAAACTTCACGTAAAATGCTTAACTTAACCGCAGTTCGTTTTGTGATATACTTACTACGTAGGTATTGCATACACAAGTCATGATTCTCGTTACAAATCTTATCCTCCTTCAACAGGAAGCATTTCAAGGCATAAACATGTTACATTTCCACTCTAGAAAAACTGGGTATCTCACGTGATGTTGGAGTAACTATTCCATTTGAATTTTATACTTGTCAAGTGCACACATACATTTTTTAATCAAAAGAAACTGCAGAATGCAGTGCAATTAGAAAAAAAACTAGCAAGTCTCCAGTCCGGCAGTACCGGATTTTCTAGCTTTACGTGTCTAGTCTACCCATCATGTTTTTTGGTTTTTATCAGTATTTATTTCTCTCTTCTTTTTTTCTACTACTAATGTGCTTTTGCAACTTTTGATTCAAATTGAAATAATGACATGTTAATTTCAAAATGTTACTGTAGTTTTGTTTCCTCTACAGAAAGCGTAAGCAAACTTCCGTTTTATAATAAAACTGACTCTGAACTTTATATAGCATCATGTTTATTTTTATCCTTTTTTGTCCGTCAGACAAGTCAGTTTTGACATGAGATATAAAAAATGGATTTTACGCGAGACTACCAATATCTCCAGGGTTTGATTTTGCTATGTCTACATTACTACTGTTTTGACTCGAAACTGTTAAAACAGTTCCAGACTTTCAGACATAAAGAGAATGAGATCATGGTCATGCAATTTTTAGCAAAGGCAACTCTTCAACTCTTCCTCGGAGAAGACCCCGCCAAAGAGCCAGAATAAGTTGAGCTAGTACGTGCAGACTTTCTGTTTCGCTTCAAAATTTATAAAGTTGAGAAATTTCTGCTTGATTTCCAAATTTTCTGATTTATTTCAAGTCTGTATTTTTCTGTGGACTGTATATTGGAAAAAAATCACCCCGACCACGAAAAGTTCTCAAAATGAAAATGGAAACATTCCTAAAATCTAAATTCATATTTTCTACTTGACCACCACAGCGCCGCGGTTTTAATACCATCCTCGTGTGTGGCTGGACCAACTTTGTAGAGAGATTGAATTTTGAATTGCTCTATAAGAGATATTTTTTCCCAGTATTGCACGTGTGCAACTTTTGCTGTGGAATATAATCTCATCTCTAAAGAATATAATGGAAATGACAAGTTTGTGAAGTGAGTTGATATCGTGGTTTTCCGGGTCGCCCACATCCAGTGAGCAATAACGCATATCCAGTTTTTTCTATTATTCTACGCGTTTTTCTCAGTTGGATAAAAATCTGTTTTTCACATTTTTTTAATATTCGTAATCCTTGAACGTGTGTGGTTTATGTCCGTCGCTTGATTAGAGTGAGACCTAGTAGGATGTCAAAATTACCCGTGAATTGCGATATATAGTGGTGTATCAAATTGGTAAATATTGTAAACTTTTTTCAGTATTAAATTCCCAGAAATCTAAGGTATTGTACAGAGTCTGACGTCCCATGGTGGTGGACGTTACAATAACGAATTCCGATCCGACCCGACCAGCACTTTAATGAAGACTTTATCTCTTTCCCTTTAGCTCGTATGGGGTAATCAGTTGCGAAATCGTTTTGATTAGGTTCTCGCTTATTAGAAGAGTCTTTTGCAGTATTGCGGTTACTAGGAAAAGTGAGCACCTGGAAAGGAGTGCCTTGTTGTTTAGTCGTTTGTCCAAAGTGGAAATAAAAAATTCAAAAGGGAAAAATTTAATCCGACCAATTCAATTCATCTGATTACAGCATTTTCTTTTGTAGGAAGTTGGAGCTGCATTGTATATCCATATGAGTATATTGTTTGTATTTTATTCGTAAGTCAGAGCTCAGCGGGGCCTTAAATACGTAAAAGTATACAATATTTAATGAGCATTTTCTACTGGATATAGAGACCAGAAGAAATGAACTTAAATAGGACCTGGGGACCACCACCAGAAAATCCAAATGTTCAATAATGTACTATTGTTTTGACGCTACTATTCCCAACAGCGTCTGTCTTGCAGTCTTACTAAGGTTTGTATTGCTCCAGACTTTGCAGAGAATCAAACATTTAAAGTTGTTTGCAATCTTGTATTGTTTGAGGTTGGTCACATATGAAACAATAGAAACGCGTATTGTCTCTTCATAAAATATTAACTCTCTTTGGAGAACCTAATAATTAAGCAAACTATATTCTAAAGTGATGGGCTAAACTTATAAAATGATCACTCAATCACTCTCCAAATATAATCATCTACTACTACTCCCATAACCAACGCACTGTAAAAGCAAGGCTGGACGAGTGTGAAGGAAAATGAAAATAATTGGGACATCTTAAATAAATTATGCTTTAAAACCAACTTGCAAGTTACGCCTGGAGACACTGTCTAGTAATTGAAGAGTAGGATGTATGAAAACTACCAAAGTTACAATTTACTAGGGACACTTGCTATAGATTATGAATGAACTAGATGATTACCTAGTTGTCAGTGCGATGATGCACCAAAATAGTTTTCACTTTTGAGTGGAAAAATTTCGATACATTTCCTTCACCAAATTTTTATGTCATGAAGGCAAACCAACAAAATCCATACAGACACACATGTATTCATATAAAGGGCCTACGTGAGCATAACCTAAGGTATAATGATGAAAATATTATAAGCGTGATGGCAATAATCGTAATCGTAATACTGGTTTTGGCAACATTTTGATATTATCATTTTCAAGACTCTACATGCGTATGAACGTACATTCTTACCTATTTTGTTAGAGATATGACGTAAGCATGAGCTCGTTTAAATAATATTCAGCGCTGTAAAAATATTATCGCTTTTCTCTACACCTCCGCCTCCACACAAAACATTGTATGGCTTATCCAATATAGCAAAGTCGGAAGAATAAAAAAGTGAAACAGTAATAGCAATAATAAAAGTAAAAGGAGAAACGTGAAATCACTTTTTCTTTGTATCGTGTCGCTCCACTGAAAAGACATTTTTTCGAAACGAACTTGGTTTGCGTGAACTATAAAGAGCATCGTTTTATGGGACCAGTAGAAAAAATTTTTTTTTGAAGGGAGAAATATCCCTCAGCATAACTAAAATTTGCATAATAAAACAGCTTAAAAGCCACAAAAACGAAACAACTTTTCACTTGATGTCAAATCTTGGAAAAAATCAAAGCAACCTTCTACCGCCAAGATTCACTCACTCAACCAGCTTTTGAGGTAAAATCCAAAAAATCTATGATGTAAAGTGTAATGTTATGCTCATGACTTTGATGATACAAAAGATAAATAAAAAATCTGTCTTGTCCACTCTTCTCATAAAATATACAGCAATGGGAAAAGATCATGGTCAAGAATACATGCACATATTTCTATATTTCTGCATAAGTCGATAATGCCAAGATATCCGCTATGTATTTACTGTCAACATCAAGGATCATTTTTTGATTGAGTGACAATCAAGAAATCCTCCGTTGAAGAAAAACTTTTTAAAATGGAAGCCTTGTCAAACTTCATTTGTCGGGGGGTGTAAAATACACATCTAATCCTGGATTCCCAAGTTTTAATTCTCTCCTCTGGAGTCTTACGAGTTTGTAGCCTTTGTGCGTCCTATCGGTATCTTAGTATCTTGACACATGAGAAAAGTTGACTGACAAAAATTCGCCGGATTAAAAAGGGATTCTCTTTTATATCAAATGTTATTGACCTTTTGACTTAAGTCTGTACACCTAGAGAATGGCTTTCAAACACGTACTCTATCCATTGTACACCTTACGTAGGAGGCTCACTTTGGCATCCTGCTTTACCACCTATCAATAGGATTACATCGTTTTCAAGAGATTAGCAAAAGATAACAATATTTTTGCGCGTACTCAAATTAATCTCTACTAAAAAAGGAAGAGCACAGTTTCATTCATACCCGAACAACAACAGAATATAAACTTTTGTGATATTTTTTTGCAAAACACATTTTACAAAAAAGTTCACGTATGCTCACCCCAAAGATAAATGCATTAAATATGTATAAGGAAATATGGAGAGCATGAGACAACCTTAACTAGCTCAAAATGACTGTCTCCGGAAAAATATTGCGACTCTTACGCTGCGGATATGGATGCACGGCGTACCATCATGTTCTACTTCTTTTCACTCATGTTTCAGGCTTTCTCTAGCGAATGTAATCCGTACCTGATGGAAACATGTGTTACAAATGTAATAAGAAATGCATGTAGAAAAAAGTCGGTTAGACATACACAACTACTTACTATATGGTTACATTATTTTTTTTCTAAAGTTGGAAGGATTTTCACCCGCAAAGCTTCCCTCATTGCTTATTGTTAGGTGAACACTTTACGTTTCTATTCGAATTTCAAGTCGTACTGGGAGAAATAGAGCAGAAAAGAAATGAACTTGTCTCTTCTCTGCTATTTCTAGTAGCTGGGGGAATTCCTGCGATTTTTCTAACGCTCCTATCATTTCCCTTTAAGTATTTTTGTCAATCAGATTCTGGCTTTTGGCTCTGTCCATATCCGTACGTGAGCCTTGTAACTTACACGAAAGCAGGAAAACTATGAAAGCATTTTTTTACGTCTCTGATCTGTGATTATTGTGATTGTGGATAAGCGGCAGAATCTGGCTTGACTTTGTGGAAAAATGGCAACACCTTGTTTTCACAAGTGTCACTCTAAAGCTCTCACGTACATTTGTGGCGGTGTGTCTTTCATCCATAGAAAGCACCTGCGTTCGAAAACGATTGTAGTTCTCTTAGTTTTCAGCATGTTCTACATTGGCTAAAGTTTAAGCGCATTTGGAACTGCAACTTTTTGAGCGCGGAAGTTTCCTTGAATAATGACGATATGGAGAGTTGTAGTTTTCAATAATTAATCATCTGAATCCGTGACCACATTTATACTCATGTTGTACATTTACAGGAAGAATATGATTATGATTGGCTCAACAAGATTAATGCGACATTCATCATGATCATCAGAGGGATCTTACAATAGAACAGGATAATTTTCACCCTCCAAAGCGCATCTTCTCTTCTTCCTTGTAGCCCAAACAACTCGTCAAACATTGAAGGCTATCAAGAGGCATGCTGTGACACTTGAAGCTAGCTCACGAGATGCCAAAAAATACTACATCTCTCTTTCATCTGCCAAGAGGTTCTAGTCACGTTCAAACGTTTACAAACAAGCTGAATTGCACCATGGATCAGGTTGAGATGTGATGCAATGTGGCAATTCAAGAGGGATATTATGCGACTCACACACAAAAACTTTAGTATTTTTCGCTGACAAAGTTTTACGCTCATGTCACCAACTTGGATCTCTCTCTAGGCGATCATTCCGTCTCTGAAATACTACATTCATAAACATGTACCTGGAAAGTAGGGCATTTGATTTGGTAAAGGTAAGAATGTTATTTTAGAGAATGCAGAATTTTCAGCGTCAAAAAATTAATTCAAGTGAAGTTCTCACTTTCCTTTTTCTTAACGATTATTTACGCTTCCTGAATTTTACTGTTTTAATTGCTGCACATGCTGCGAATCATAAAACGTTTGTAGGTGTAATGTTCTTGTTTCAACTTTAATTTGAATATCAAGTTTTCACACCCTCTATGAATTTTCTAAATATTGATTTTGAAGAAATGAATACCACGCGTGCATTCAAATGTTGCATGCTAAAGTATAAAATGGGCGTGAATTTAAAAAAATTACAGAAAAAATCCCATGTAAAGTGATATGCGATAAGGTAAATAAAACCGTAATCGATTCCTCCACGTCAAGCTCATTTTCTTGCATATCCAAGCATGCCTATGTTTTCATCAGTATTCTCGTAATATTTCTGTGTGGATTTAATTTTTTGATTATTTTTGCATGCTAATGGACAATCAAGCCAGGTAAAAAAGTTTAGCCTAATCACCCTGTATACGAACATGGCTTTTTTTCAAGGCAAAGTCACGTAAGTAAATTGCAATGTAAAGTTGAGAATCAAGTCGAATTTCTTTGTGGATTTACATGACTCCTAATTTCCTGGGTTTCTCTGTTTTTTTTTCTTTGTCATGGAAAAATTTTCCAGAGACATCATGATACCAAGCATGATGATATGACAGGTTATTGTGTCTAGGGGAACATTGAAGGGTAAAATAGTGTATTTCCAGTTGATTTGAGATCAGGAAAGAGTTTTAGGAAAAAGGTTTGTTTTTTCGTGGAGCCCCTCCCTCTCCTTGAAAATTGTTCCGTGCGGAGGAAATAGAAACGACACAAGAAATTACTGGGTTTACGTGTTGACATGAGTAATAATAATAATTTTCTTTTCGGGTTGGAATGCACCTTGCATGCAGTTGTAGACCATTTAATCCAACAAAATGCATTTTTAAATGTAAGCCCAACAGTATACATTTCAGCAAGACCATATACAATCCTCAATTGAAATATAATTTATTTGCTCCGCGAATCCAACTCATGTTTGCATGTTTATCTATTCTCGTCAGATTACATTAGCATTGGAGCCATTGGAGGGTAAAAACAAGGTAAAAAGGGCACGGTGCTGCTGAGACTCTCAATAAGCATGTCATTTTTTTCTACACAAAAGCAAATAAAATTCTGGAACAAAAGCTCACCTGTATGTTTTGGATGAGCTGTTGACACGCAATCGGTGGGACTTCTTTGCTTATAGACACGACAACATCTTCGTATCCTCCATTTTCGTTGATCCGGACATATGACTCTCCCACTGTGGCTTGTATCAGAACAAGTGCGAAAGCAAACATGAAAGAATGATGGAGCAGCATGGATGTTCTCCAAGTTCTTCCACCACTACTCCTGACGAGTTCACTGGTACAACAAACACCACCACCACAAATTGTGCTAGTTTCCCTTTGACACATTTTCCTTTTGTTTGGCTTCATCTCCATCTTGGACTGTAGAGATTATACCACCTCTGCTGGAAAATCTTCTTAAAAACTTATGCGCTGAAGAACAACTTACGACACAATATAAATTACTTGTGTTGTCTTCAAAAATTAAATTAATGTCTACATTTTCACCAAGAGTTATACGACTACTTCACAAAATCCGATTGTTTCTATAGCATACACAATACCAAAACAGTTTATATACTGATGTAATGTTCCACTTTCCACATGAAGGGTTTGTAAAACTTTTTCTTAGTTATGATAATACTATAATAACGTTCTCTTTCAGTATTGTGGTGGTTGATCCAGTTTTCTCCGTGTTTACGGTTCCCTGAATGTGACTTTAGTTTACTTCCTCGTGGAAAACAGTTTTGTTCAGTCACAATCACTGAGTTTTCCTTTGATGAGAATCGAAAGTTTTACTCGACAGTTGACGAATCTGTAAAAAATATAAATGTTACTTAACATTAAACTTAAATAGCTAAAATATTATGGTTATGATTTAATGAGCCTGGTTCAATTCTGTCTTAGAGCTAGGCCTTTGAACCTTACGCATTCTTCTATATTTTACTAGAGTTTCTCTTGAGTTTACAAAGACAGAGAGAGAGGTTCTCCAAATACTTATGACAGTAGATGATACATTTTACAATCATCCAAGTTTCAAATTACATCCTTGCCAAAACAAACACGAACAAAAGCAAAGTTCCTGCTGTTCTGTTTTGTCGCTTTCTCCAACTTCCTACCCAATTTTAGAAAAAATTCTTGCAACTTCCCATCTCCCCATTCGTTTCACGTGAGTGAGTCTACACTATTAATATCACTCTACCTACAAACCGTTATTTACCGCGAACGTAACCACCCACCCATCTTTCACTTTTTGGGGAGAACAGGAGTTGATACAACAGCAAAATAAATAGAAACCTTGTATCCGTATTTCTCCTCAGGAAAAGTTTTTCATAATATTCTCATTTCTACAAGGATTGTAAAAAACTATTTCTGCTTGACTGCATCATACCACACCACCGAAACCTCCTTCGTTTCAAACTCTGCCTTGATTAGGTTAATTGTTAAAGTTTTTTAACAAAAGCGTTTTGTAAAACAGCTTGTTCAATGAACGCCAACTTATATTCCACTCGTGCATTGTCTAATGGTTTAATCTATATTGCCAATTGTAGTTCATGCAAAAAGTGGCAATTTCATTGTAAGATTAGAATCATATCAATAGAATCAATCATATCACCTTCTTCCGTTTCGTAACGCAAAATGCACTTTTTATATTTTCTATTATTGTCATTACTCTCCCAAGGAAAATCTCAACGGAAGTAATATAGATTTTTACACAATAACCTGGGATTACTATACGTTATTGCTTTTATTCAATACCTAACAAAGCGTACGCTTTAAATCAAGTTTATTCTTTGAGCAAGAGTGTACACAGAAGGTGCCTACTTTAGTTTCTCTGTTTCAAGTGTTACGATTGACCAAGTTTCTGGAGAAAGTATGAAATTTTCCTTTCACTTTTAGTATTGACCGTGTAGTGAGTGATGAACGTTTATGCTTTCTCCCTAACTTATGTCCGTTTGCGTTCTCCCACTGTTTGACAGCTTGCCTGCTGGTCTACACTTTTGTTTCGTGAAGTATTGCAGTTTGCCTTCATTTCAAGCAAGTTCTTTCTTTTTCTGTATCGTGGAAAAGAAAAGAAGAAAAAAAATTGTTCTTTTCAAGTCATTCATGCCAGCAGAAGTTGTACAGAAGTGTAGACAAGAAAAACAATCTACCGGTAGTTTGTGTGCGTTGTTTCCGCCACGTTTTACTCTATTTTGGTTTGCTCTGTTATATTGGTTATGTTTACTCAAAAAAAGTATCTTCGCTTTAATAATGGGAATGAAACGATGAGGCGATAGGAAAAATGAAAGGGCTTCCAATGGATTAGGATGATGAGGGTTAAGTTGTTCTTGAGCTCGGTATTTTCCTTAGACTAAAGTCACTTTCTCCACAATAAGGACAGCATGTGCTCCTTACTATGTCTTTTGTTGACTGTCACTTTATAAAATAGGGATCATGGCAAAGTTTTTTCCCTCAAGTCTCCTTGCTTGGCTGGAGAAACTCCATAAATTTGATTTCCCAAGAAAAGAATGTAGACAAACCGACGAAAAGTTGGTTGCGACAGACCCAAAACCAAGGTACAAAAAAATAATGTTCGTGCGGGACTTTTTTCTTAAAAAAGGGCTATATAGGCTGTATAGGCGATTTTCCCGAAACGAAACCACCATAAAGGTTAAATTTTCGAAAGTAAGTATATAATGAGGAATTCGATGGCTTAATGGAAAAAATTCTTGTAAGAATCTCTGAGAAAAAAACATCCAACTTTGAGTTTTACTTTCACTCCACCAAACCAGCAATAATTTTGGAGAGTTTGCAAAGGGCTAAGCAAACAATAATTCTTAAGTTCAAACAAGTTCAAATCCAGCAAAAGCGAAATCAAGGAAATGAGTAGGGACTATAGGTAGTTAAATCAATCATCCATTTTTTTCTTCGTAAAAGTCTCAAGCTTAAAGTAAGAACTCATTATATCATTACAAACTTGCTACATAATAGACTACTACTTATATTTTCATGCTCGTTAACTTTACAATTATTGATTTTCTTTAGAAGCCGTCCTTGATCTTATTGTCTAGTCGTCTTAACTAATTCTTCCGATTTTTTACATGAACCGACATTTTCTGTATGATATATCCTTTCCTGAAGCAAATGAAATGACCGTAGGACTCAAGGTGAAGTATATTTATGGAAAGTGTAAAACGTCCTAGGTTTGCTCATGTACCACTCACTCTGGAGACCACATGCAGTAGCAGACCACTCACTAAAGCAGTCTTATAATTTTACGAGATTCACTTTGGTGCAGAAAGGGAGTCGTAAATCGTTCCGTTTCCTTTATGAGTGCTTTCTTCTTTACTGTTAAAGGTAATATAGGTAGTTTTAAACAGTAAAAATACTTGGTACCTAAATATTTTTACTATGTACGTACCAGTAAATGAAATGTTATGATGTGCAGGTACTATCAATGTCTATACATTTAATATCATATCTTATCTTACATGCCTTCTTCTCCTTTGGATCCTTGGCTTGTTTCTCCTTTTTGTCACAATCAAATAAGGAGGCTAACCAACCGGCCAAAAATACAGTAAAACATACAACATTGATAAGACTACCAGCAAGAAAGTGTGAAGAAGGAAACCTAAGAGTAGCTAATTTAATTCTCTTCATGCACTTTAAGCCTTTTCTCTCAGAGTTCGAGCACAACCTTCTTACTCTACTAATATTTGATATTTCGCTCATTTCCTAGAAAAAGACTCTACTCTTTAAATGACATCTAACTGCTTGCTTTATCTATATAAAATAATAATGTGCTTAAAGACAAGATCTACTTTTTCATCTTGGCAATTTCATCATGAACTTATTCCTCATTTTATTCTACCCTCGCATCGCATGAACCTTAACTTTAGCAAACACAACGTCTGACTTGCGACACATTTTATCATTTTAATAATCAAAGGCCACCCAGTTTCCATCTTACAAAGATATAATTATTAACCCAAATAAATGGTTAACAACTGATTCTTTCATGCGCGTCAATTGAATTTAATCCTATCACTCTAACTTTCCTACGTCTCCATTTCCATGTAAAATGTAATCCTTCTTCATTTAACGTTCCGTCTTAGTCTTTAGCGCCAAGTACAAATTTACAAAACAGATTAGGAACAAAAACACGGCACGACTGAATTATTCCCTGTGTTTGTTCTAAAAACAAACTAGTTTCGAAACTTTTGTCCTGTCTCGAATTGAAAATGTAGGCTCACTCCTAAAACATTTTAACTGCATTATTCATATTAGAAAGTTTCCCCAAAGCTGGACT
>JAANSQ010002984.1:0-10869 GCA_036850885.1 Lepidocyrtinus dapeste
ACTAAAATTATAACTATAACCGGCGTAGGAGATTTCTTCTCTAGTGGGAATGACCTAAACAACTGGAAGAGTGGAACTATGGCGGAAGTTCAGGAAAAGAGTCGTAAATATGTTTTGTGAGTGGCTTCATTTCATGAAAAAGTTTTTAAATGTAATCACGCTAAAGTTAGATGTTTCCATTTTACAGGAAGAAGCTCATGTTCGGGTTCATCGATTGCCGAAAACCAATCATAGCAATGGTGAATGGAGGCGCTGTTGGTGCTGGGGTTACCCTCCTTCCCTTTTGCGACCTCATCCTAGCAAGTGACAAAGCCTTCTTCCATACTCCATTCCCTGCACTTTACATCGTACCAGAGTTCGGCTCATCTTACCTATTCCCCAAGATTATGGGGTTGCAGAGGGCGAACAACATGTTGCTCTTTGGACACAAGATGGGGGCTAAGGAGGCCTTAGACTGTGGCTTCGTAAATAAACTCTTCCCTGCTGAACAATTCGAAGCGGCTTGTGAGAAATTGATTCAAGCTTATTCCCAGCTTCCATACGAGGTAGGTCATCGAATGTCAAGTTTGAGTATGTAACTTTAACTTTGTCCACACCCATAACCTTAATCTTAATTTTTAATATTTTAGCCATTGATCAGATCCAAGGAAGTCATTCGAGGTCCAGAGAGGGAAAAGCTTAGACATTTATGCACTTACGAGATGGATCTAGTGATCGAGGCTGCGGGAAGTCCTGAACTGCAGGCAAATCTCGAGAGATTTTTTTCCAGGAAGAAATAACTGATAATTCAAAGGTTTTTAGCTTATCTTGGTCCAATTCCAATGTCTTGACTTCAACCTTTAGAGTTTACAAAACTCTTGGAGGTAATGTAATTAGTAAATAAAAATAAAATATTATCAAATTGATTTTTTTCCAAAATATTTTATTTATTTCGAATTTGAAAGGGTTAATTAGACTTTGGAGTATTTTCATAAAATATATTTTCTTGGCCCTGGTCACTGGACCATTTTCAACAATTGGAGTTGATTCAGTTTTTACCCACACCCTAGCCCCCAACACCCACACCAAGGCAATGGCTCCCTCTTCCCTTTACCTCCTTGGGAGACGAACTGCACTGAACTTTTTCTCCTTGTCCTAGGGGAATACGAACTGGAGGGAGTGAGTGGAGCGTGGGCCTTATCATGTGTGGAACCTCTTCTTGGGTCGAAGCTCCTACAGAATCCTTTGAAACCTTGGCTTTGGCTTTGAGGAGGAGTGATATTTCCAAAAGGATCACCTTGTGGACTTCCTAGTGGAGAAGTTGGACTGAATGACCCAGGAGATGATACTAACAACCTTGCCAAAGGTTTCTTTCCTGGAGCTGGAGGCAAATTGGGCGTAGAAGATGTTTGCGGCTGAGCCTTATCTTCAGATTGAGTGACCTTCGATTGCTGTGGTTGGGAATGTGATATGGAGACCTTCCCCAATTCTGCCAATTTTGAAGGATGCTGATCCACTGGAATATTTCCTACGCAGACAGACGCTTGTCTCCTCTGTTCCACAGAAGGAAATGGAGGATTCACTAGTGTTCCGGGGGCAGGCGTCTCCAACCTAGGAGCTGAACTATTAGACCTTGTCACCGGTTTATGGGGCTTAAGCAACATTCCACTCGTTGAAGTAGAAGGTACAGTAGGAGTGGGAGTGACAAAGCCATATTTTTGCTGTGTTAATTGGGACTGTGCCACAAGATTCTGTTTTCTCGAATCGCCCCGGTGTTGTTGGACGTTTTTATTACTCTCTTGTTCCACTTCACAGTTGTTCTTGTGTTCCACCCTGATTCTCACTTCATATCCGGAGACATTCACATGCTCTGGTATGGAGTTCTCCTTGATCACCAAATGCATCTTAGCTATCCTCTCGGAAATATCGATTCCCTTGTAATTACGTCTTTGGAGGGGTGCTACCACCTGTCCAAATTGATTTAGAGCTGAGATCACTGCCAAGTCGGGAAGCTCTGGTGGGATGCCGGAGAGCACGAGCGTCGTACAAAGCTTCGCTGTAGCTCCTTCGATAAAATGTATACGAATTTTTCTCTGCTTTCGCTGCAACACAAGATCGTTCTTGAAATGTTGGAGGAACGCTTTTACCACGGAGGCATTCTTTAGTGAAATAAAAATTCTTCCTGGGATCAACCTAATTCCAAGAATGTTTTCTAAAGTGTGGTCAAACTGAGACTCTAACTCATCAATTATTTCTTGTACTTTGGGCTCCCCAGTAAACTCTTCACCATCTGGAGCTCCCACACCACCTCCACCCGTCGTAGAATAACCGTAGAAGCCTATCACGATATTCTTATCTACTGTGTTCCACACCGACCTCAATGTCACAGGAGGGCTTTGTGGGGCTGGCACGCGACAGCAGAATGCATTGAAGAAGTTTAGACTCTGTGGCTCTTCAGTAGATATGAAAGGGTCTGGTGGAACTACTCCAAGGCCACTGGAGTTTAGACTAGGTTCAGACTGATATCCTCCAAGCATGAGGTCATTGTTGCAGCAGCAGTAGCCTAGCATACCGAGAGCACGGTAATGTGATGGAATTGGAGTTTGCTGAGGTATTGTCTGGGAAGCGCCGGGAAAGTAGGAGGACCTTCGGTGGAACGGACTCACGCTTGGACCAATGCCTTGTGTTCCAGCCCATATTATTTGATCCGCTTGGCGCTCAGATATGCTAGGGTCAGAGTCTGGCTTTTTTGTTAAAATACTTTTCTTTTGGAGGTGTCCAATCTCCATAAATGGATTGCTGAGACTCGCTTTGATATCAGTGGGGTCTTTGCCTAGTAGAATTTCTGAGGTCACTTTGAATGTCTTTGGGACTACTGTGATACATCCGAAGGTCCGTGCTTCACTTGACTCCTCCATATTTTGGACACTATCTGTGGCTTGTTGACCAGCCTCTCCATTGTTCGTGCTACTCGTGCTATTACTGTTGGGAGAGCTTGCTGGGGTAATCTGAATCACTGGAGTTTTCCTCCCTTCCACTGGCACCTCAGTTTGCTCATTAGGCAAAACAGTTAGAGTAGGATCAGGGAGGACATCATTCACTACAATCTCCTTGTTTTCGCTTTTCATCAGGAGTAGTTGAAGCTGCGCTGTTGGAGATGGAGGAGAGGTTACTGGAGACTGTACAGCGCTTTCGGATTCCTCTCTTACTGCTTCCAAGTCTGGAGGGACGGCAGCATGATGGCTCCATGGAGTATGTGCATGATAAACTGTTTCACTCCCTTGGCTCTGGAGCATTGCACTACTTGGACCAGCAATAGGCTCCACCTCTGGATAGGCCAGTGGGGCCATGATGACTGAGCCTGGATCCTCATCAGCGAACCCAATTTCTTCCAGCTTTTGCTGCTCTCCATCTCCTCCAAACATGGTATTAATGCAGCTTCCCACCTCAGAGTCGAATGTATGTATACTACTCCCACTCTCCCTCCTTTTCCTCCTAGTTCTTTTGTGTATGCCTTCCTCATCTTCTCCGTCTTCCTCCGAACTAGGGTCATCATCATCATCAAAATCTTCATCACTTTCATCATTTTTGGAAGAGGAGTCAAGCGTAATTTCCGGGATGTTTGCTGATATGCAGACCTTCTTGAGCATTTTCTCCAGGTTTTCGCACTCGTCACGTAATCCCCAGATTTCCCTTTTAAGGTGGTCATTCTCTTTCCGCAACTTCTTAATGTCACTCTGACCTCTATCAACGTCCTCACAAATGGCTATGGTCCGCATTCGCAGCTCTTCATTTTCGTAAATCATCCCGCGGCTTGACCTCTTGTCTAGTTGCCTGTTTGGCTTCAGATTTAAATCTCTTTTGCGTTGACGGTACATCCTGTCTGAGTAGTTGGGGTACCGTCGGCACTGGACTCATGAAAATTTTCACTTATCGATAAAACTGCACTAAACACCACCCCCTCCACTATATTCTTGGCACACCTGTAAATAAAAAAAATCAAATGCAAAATAACTTTATAGTCTTAACAATGACACTGGAGGAACTTTGAACTTTGTCGTAATTAGAAAAAGTATATATTTATTATGTTGTTCATTTTTTATGGAGGAGCTACTTTAGTATGCACTCCTCTTTACGCTGCGTTTCTAGTCTTTCTGCTCTCGTGCAAGAAACAACTCATAAAAATTAAAAAGGCTCTCAGCCCAAAAGTCAAAACTTTTTGCAAATCACTGCTCATACTCCGTTCAAGTCATTCAACCGTTTGCCTTTGGAGTTGAAGTTGTTTATATGAAAAAAGTCTAAGCTTAGTGTTAAACAACGAAAGCGTTTTAAAAAGTGACGCTGATACTAGTCTTCATTTTCTTTTACGCGCCGCATTCTAACCGTTGATTCCTGTTTAATTAACAAGCTAAGTGTATGCGATGTCGTGTAAGAAGGGAGCATTCATAAATTATACAACGCATGAAAAAGGGAGAGGAATATGACATGAAGTTTTACTTGTTATTACAATAATTTCTTGATATTTGAACGGGAAAGGGAAATTTGCCGTTATAAGTTTTTGCCACGCGGAATTTCGCCTTTATGTAAATTTGCCGTTAAGGAAAATTGCCTTTGCGGATTTTATCCTTTATGGTAATTTGCAGGAGAGGAATATGACATGAAGTTTTACTTGTTATTACAATAATTTCTCGATATTTGAAGGGGAAAGGGAAATTTGCCGCTATAAGTTTTTGCCACGTGGAATTTTGCCTTTATGTAGATTTGCCGTTAAGGAAAATTGCCTTTGCGGATTTTATCCTTTATGGTAATTTGCCTTGAATGACTTTGGTCTCTGTGGAATATTTTTAGGATACATTTTTCTGCTAATGATCTTGGAATAATTACTAGAGTTAATTTGAACGACCCTTTAATGCATTATATCAGTGGGCCTAACAAGATTGACCAGTATAGCGACGGTCTAGAATTTATTCTGTCACCTACAGTACTTTCCTTGTGCATCTCATATTTCCTTTAATTCGTTCTGGTAAACGTAACAGTGAAAAGCAAAGCAAAAGCAAACAAATTGCATACCTCATGTTCATCTTTCTCACTTTCAAATATTTGCCTAAACTTTCAGAATCAAATTAGTGTACATGTACAGCCTCTCTTCAACTCTTCAAGCCAGTCCAAATACTCCAACTCCCGTCGCGTCCAAATACTCCAACGTTCTGCTAAACTCCCGACCCAGAAAATTTCTCAGAGATGAAGAAAATATGATGAGGTAATAAAACTTTCACTGCGAGTCATATACTCCCAAAACTCCATATGCGATATGCCCACACTTTTTAAGTTCATACTAAAAAATTAAAGAAACAACTGTATTCACTTCTTAAGTCTTCAATCCTCCAATTCATGTTTTCTCTAACTTTACTCCTCACTCCTCATCTATTATTTATACGGCCAAGTGGGAATCGTTCACTATTTACAATTTACTTCTGCTGCACTTTCCTTCTCGAAACAGATCTAGGTTCATTTCCTCTCGTTTATTATTCCATTTTTCTCTCTAAAAAAGATTCTCAGATGTTGATGCTTAGATCTTGAGGATCTTGATCATCTTCATTAACTCCAAGAACAGAGTGTACGCTTGTTGAAGCTCATTCTCATCTCATTTTTGAAATTTATTCACTACATTTTGCACTGTCTATATCCTGATGAGTGGCTAGGATCTCGCAGATTTTTTTCGCAAATCTAATTTACATCTTAACCAACTAAAACATAAATGTCAGTCATAAAAATAAAGTTTAACACCGTTTTCACGCTAAAAAAATGCTGAAACGTTGAAAATGTTGGAAATGTTGAAAATCTTTATTTAAAATAAATAGGTTAACAGCAGGATCCCCCTGTATGCTCTTACAGCTCTTAGGTTTCCTGTGGCGAACAAATAAACAAGAAAAATAGTAGAACACAGATTAACTTTTACGGTTTTACGAGGGGAATAATCAGATAAGAAATGATGGAATCATATCCTCCTCGGAAAGGAAGCCTATGCACTCTCAAATGAGTGATGAAAAATGTAAAATGTGATGAAGGCTAAAAGGAACGTGTAAAACACGAAGTGTGAGAAATCCCTAAAGAAATCTGTTCACACGAATTGAACTCGAAAACTTAACACTTTTTTAAGATGATTTCCAATGGAGAAAGATGCTTTCAGTTGGAAATTAAATGAATTTCGAAATAAAACAGTTTTTGGAAAACATTTTTTTGATTTTTTTTTAATTTCTGATTTTCAAACCGGATTTTATTGTTGGAAGGAGTTGGAAACAGACTCGAATCTAAAATGTGAATAGTTTTTCTTTAGGGTTTGGGAGTGTCTCTCTGAAATTGAAACACTTGGAGTGTAAATAGAGGAGGAAATATTAAGCTTGATTTAAAATAGGAAGAGGATATGTAGATGACGTTTCTTATTACGCGACACTAGATTAACGCCACATATCCCAGAATGACACACTGCCCGTTTATTTAACGTTTTGAAAGTTTAAAAGCTTGGACGGTCTAGTCTAAGAAGGATAGAAAATCGGAAGTCATGAGATATGTATTTTATATAGAGATGATTATGAATGAAGGTTGTCACGCTTCCGGTAATAATGAAGACATTCATTTTGTTAGTGATCTATAGCAGAGAAATGTTTTCGCTCGAGAATTATTACTTGAGAGGAAAGTGTCCTCGTTCAGAAGTAATAGCTAATTCCTTGTCATTACAGCATGGAAAATGGTTTTTGTGGAGGTGTCGTCGGTGTACTACTGTCCTGCCATGTCACTCTTTGGCTTGGCGCACCAGGGGTAATTATGTAAAGATAAAATAAATTATTGTGTACGCATTGATCCATCTTGCCAAGGCTGGGTTGGCATATCGTGGAGTATAGAAATGTTTGAAACGGCACATGAAAAAGGGCAGTTTATTCTCTAAGAGCGTATATTTGCGTGCACCAGCATGATTAACGAATTTCACAGATGTGTTGCGAAAATAATGTAGAGAGTTATGACATGATGAGATCTAAATGATGCTGTAGATATATCAGTTGGGAAATGATAAAAGCATTTTCGAAACCAAACCCAACTTGGATCATTATTTTTATCAAGTTTATCAAGTGCATTGCACCTAAACTAGCAGAGCAAATAAATCTAAACTGTTCGGGCTATTTAAGACTGAGAAATGGAACATTTATTCTAATTTTCTCTAGCTTTCGCCGATATAAATGATAGTCTCGTCTTTTGGCACTTCTAGATTGGAGGAGAGTTGAGAGTGTGAATATGTAACTTTAGACTTTAGACTCTCTTCTTATTGCGAATATTTCGATTTGAGATGAGAACACAAAAATATAAAATATTTATTAAGAGTGAAGTCGGAATATGGACCATGTAATGTTGTGGGAGGTGTGCCTTGCAAAAACTTGAATATTAGGATCATAAAATATATACGTTCAAAAAACACACTTCATTTGAAAATGTGCTTGGGTTGACTTGCGATTTGGACTTTAATAAATACTCTGGGCAAAAATAACAGAATGTAAAATTATACATGGAGGAGAATCGGTAGAAAGATTTAGGTTAATATTACATCGTCTACACGGATTATTAAATTTATTCATTTTTATAAAATTCGGTTTTCCTTCCTTTCAGCTCAGTGGATAAGATTCGAATAGCATAAAGATATGTCTATATATTCCCCTGATTTTCACAATTATCATTTTTCTGCACGTTGTTTAATTAATATTGCCGACGACTTACAATTAAAATGAAGATGCAATTCGATTTTGATCCAAACTGTTTATATGTTTGGCTCTGGGGCGACTTGAGAATAACTATATAGATTATTACGTCTTTGTCTTTGGATTGGAATTGCGGGAACCTCTACAATCCACAATCATACAAAACGCTAGACTTACAAAATTTAATTTTTAGCATTTTTCTTGGAGCTATGATAAGACGAAAAGATGTTGCCAGATTAAATGATAAATGTCATTCATGGGCATACTTAATCCCTTATGCTCCCAATGTTTCCTTGCGTTGTACTTGTTTCGCTAATGGGCATACTTTATCCCTTATGCTCCCAATGTTTCCTTGCGTTGTACTTGTTTCGCTTCAAAATTCAAACCTCTGTTGGAGGATAACGTAAAACTATACCGTAGGACATCCAAAAACTTTCCTTCTCCTTAATGCCAATATCCAGAATATTTTTGGCATATATCATGATATCATCATTCTCACTCACACCTAAGCACCTAAGTTCGCGTTTTTAATGTGAACGCGATCCTGTCACTCAAATATACACACTTCTAACTTACATTCTTTTTTGACTTCCGGAATTTAAGCTGAAAATTCCAAAGCTTAATTTTAAATTCTAGATGAAACAAGTTTGACAAGTTGAGCCTAGATGAAAAATATTTTGTGGTCATGAAGTCCAATCCAGGATATTTTTTACAAGGCTGTGTCATGTAATCTATAGATTTCTACGAAGACAGGCGTGACACATGCCAAATTAAACATCCCCCATAGGAGGTAGGCGTAGGATTAACCCTTTCCTACTCGAACTGACAAGGTCACCGTAGATTCGTAGGGTAAGCCATGTCAAACCTCAAAACTTATTTTTACTCACTCATTTTTCTGACCTTTTTCATTCAAAAAAACAATCTGAACATCAAAAATTTTGGCAATATGTACAATATCATCAAATATTTTTATTGTTTCCTTATCCGTTATCCAGCACAAAAAGCATAAAACTACAAATCAAGCTTTATTCATTCACTATACTCCTCTAGATTCAGATTCGAATCATAAATCGATAAATCAACCTATTTTTGATTCCCTGACGCATACATTTCCCTCCATTCCAAATACACGGCAAGTAGAAAAGAGACGTAATGGATACGCAGAGAAACTTGAATTGAAACTTTACATTTAAAAAAACTTACAACATGCCTTAGTTTTAATTAAGTAAATAATAAGTGTAATTGATTAAACTAATCATAAATTTTCCATTACGGATGAATTATGCTGACACTATATATTTTTTTGCTTTTTCGCAAGTTTACTCTATCACAAAACCCCGGGGTGAACTGATGGCCGGCAAAATATTATTGAAAATGTATTAATTTATGTACAAATTCAAAACTTTATAATTCTGAAAAACTGTACAAATGCAAAATTGCGGAGGATGCGAGGAGGCACACTAAATGCTCTTCATTCTAATTATCAAAAGGATTTCTACTACACAAACTACGTTTTGCAAAGAAAGAGTTAAGTCAAGTCACACATACACACCAAAGAGTCAAAAAGTCCAACGGTATTATACTTAATTACTTCTCTGATTGTTGAAGTCGGAGCGGCCTATGTCATTTTTTGTGTAAAGTTCCTTTTTGAAACGGCTCATCGCTCTCGAGCGAAAATAGGGAAGAAACTTAAAGATACAATTTTTCCGCATTTAAATATACGCACATTCTTCAACCGGATAAAATAATTTGGAGGCTGCTACAGAGGCCAGAGGTTCAATTCAACATGAGCAGTTGTCATTTCGAACATTGCGAGAGTCATTGTTGATGGTGATGTGGTCAGGGAATTCATTATATATTTCCACTTCCGTCTCCTGAGCCAACGCATTTTTCGCGATGGTTTGGAAAGCTTGGTCCACGTTGAGCCCCTCCTTCGCACTTGTTTCGAAGTACGGCATATTTTTGCTCTGAGCCCATTGTTGAGCTCGCTTCTGTGGAACCGCACGATTATCCAAGTCCACTTTATTCCCGACCAGGACGAATGGGAAGTTTTCAGGGTCACGAGGAGACGCCTGAATGAGAAACTCGTCCCTCCAGCTATCCAGCGATTTAAAGGTGTTGGGGGCGGACACGTCGAAAGTCAATACACAACAGTCCGCACCTCGATAAAAGGCCACACCTAAAGACTGGAAGCGTTCTTGACCCGCAGTGTCCCATATCTGGAATTAAATGAGATTAAAACGGTAACGTTTCTAAAATATTTGAGTTCTAACTGTTTTCACTATTGTGTCACTTACCTGCATCGTTACAAGGCGATCATCCACCATAACCTCCTTAGTCAAAAAGTCAGCTCCAATGGTGGCCTTGTACTGATTGGAAAACTTGTTGTTTACGTACTGATTCATCAATGAGGTCTTTCCTACTCCAGAGTCTCCTAAAATGATCACTTTCAACAGGACCTTCTTACGAGTTGCCATTATCCCAAAAAGTTCAGCAACGTCTTCCAAAAATCAATTAATTAAATTAATGGCTCCGTTGATCTGGAAGGGCAAGAACAAAAAAGTTGCAATTAAATTTTTGCTGATTACTGATTTACTGCAGCCTTAAGACCAACAGCCACCACTATAAAACAAGGAGCAATTAAAAAACTGAAAAATTTTAATGAAATTTCTCCTCGCCTAATCAATTAAAGCGTAGTGTAGACTAGAGATGATGATGACGAAATGAAGTTGATCACAGTAGAGAAACCACGCAGGGCAGGAGGGTTTCAACTAGGTCAATGGTAAATTACGTATTAAAGCCAAGCCAGCCAGGTCATTTAAAACTAAATGAGTGATTCTCCGTTCAACCTGTTCCTGTTTAAATATGCTCTTAATGTTAATTATTTATTTAGGAAAGAAGCTTTCCTTCTAATGTACACGATAAACACAAGTTAATCAAGTTTTCCAGTTAATTTTATAAACATTAGTTAACTTATTTGCTGATTTTCCCTAGCTAAACTGTGATCTAATAGTGTCTACAAGATTATCTTGCTATTGCGTATGTAGTCCCTTGTTGATGGGATTAGTGTTATAGGATAAAGTACGATAAATACTACACATATGTGATACGAGAATAAACTAAACACGATGATGATGCTGTT
>JAANSQ010002985.1:0-10866 GCA_036850885.1 Lepidocyrtinus dapeste
CCAACATTCAACAAAAAGGTTTTCATTCGTTTAGACTATTAAAAAGTCTTAAGTCGCCCCTGTCACGTACATGGGATTTCTGGCTATAAGTAAGAAGGGACACACAAATCGCTAATTTTCCTAGATATCCTGTCATAAACTATCATAAACATTCAATCAATCTTGTTTGTAAATGAATATGATTAATGTCCTTTACTTTCTGAACATGAGTTTCAAGTACATGTTCTCCCAAGCATGTCAATCTAATTTCAATTAAATTGACAATAATTGCATGAGCAAAAAAAACACCATTTGAGTCTTTGAGTGCCACTCTCGTTCTGGTTTATTTAATTCAAATAATCTAAAAGCATAATAATGTGAAAAAATTCTATATTATATTTTATACGCTATTAATTATCTAAAATGATTTCTACTCCACTTCAACTCCACTTTGCGTGACAGTCAAATTGGATTAAAAGGTTTACTTGCGAAACGAAAGCTGAGAACGGAAGGCAAGCAGAAATTGATGATAAATGATTGTGGGCGTAACGTCACACTACACATCATTTCATTACAAAAAAAATCCTTACTTTTTAGCTACAGCATAAAAATAGAATATGAGGTGTATTAAATCACCTAACATCAATAACTTACTTTTATGTCATTGTCTCTTTCATCTTAATTTTCTGCTTACTTTGTTGTAAACAAGTAAACTTCATGGTGGGAACTAATACCTAACAATCTTATTGGATATTGGAATGGATTGGTTTTATCCGAACAGGTTCAATATATTTTTTTCGTGTGACTTTTTCATGCTAATTATAGTGATAGTCATATGCGCTATTTTCGAAATGGGATTGAATTGATTGTAGAGACTTCGTAAAAAACAAAAAAAATACCACTCATTCAATTCTATTGTATTGAAAAACACAGGTTATTTTTTTACATAAAAAGCGTGCAATAAATAATGAAAACCGACATTTGCATCTCCTTCATTCAGTTCAGTCTCAGATATAACGAATAATATATGAAAAAAATATTCTCGGAAATAAAGTAAATGCATGCTATGCTAAATGGCCGTTTCCATGTAGGGATGACATTCAAAATGAACTAAGCTAGGAAAAATGCAAATTAGAAATTTTAAGTTATAGTGTAAAACTTGTAAATATGCTGTAACTGTAACGTACGGTTGATTTAGGGTAGCTGTAGCCGTATATTATCTAGCTCTTATACCCACATCCCGCTTTTGCTGTTTTATTTCCATGAGGCATTCGCCAACTCATTTTTATGCCGTAAATCAAAACAAAACAAATATAGTCTTTAGGCGATGGGCGGTAAAAACAGGAACAGTTTTGAGTTTTGACTCTCAGTGAACATTCAAAATTTGAAGTTATCTAGTTATCTTTACCCGTTTTTTTACTAATGTCACCCGAATTAAAGTAGAATCATGTTAGGGAGCAAAGTCACGTTTGCCAAAGCCCAATCACGACCTTTGCCTTTCGGTGGAAACGAGTCAGTAAAACCATTGCATAATCAGTACCCATCTTTACTTCAAACTCTGAACGGTGACGTTGTTATCAGGGCTGCAAAAGGTGGGAATGGTAACTTTGCAACTTCGACTCAATTTCCGATATCCGAAAATCCTGGGAAGCCCCTGCCTGCATTCCAGCAGCTACAGAAAGTTCAATTTGGGTCAGCTTCCACGAAGAATGCTAATTTAACAGCAAAACTTCTCACTGATCACATCTCGATAGTTTTCTTCTTCCAAGTGGATGAAGGGCCTTCAAATATATTCCTCCTTCGGAATACGGATCTTGGATTGGCGTTCTTTGAAACTCCGTCTCCGGGACCGTTGGAGCCTTGGAGGGTGCCTTTAGACAAGTATCTGAAAACTCTAAAGATTTCCCCATCAGCTGTACATGGATTGCTTAGGCTGGATAGATGGGCTGTTCCAGGCGTAGAGAAGATGTCAACTCATGCCATTTGTTCCGTCAAGATTGGCAGGGATCAAAGGGATGCTTTAATCAGCGTAATAACTCTTTGCAAAGTTCCATCTGAGCAGTTTATGAGACTACTCATGATTGAAATTTTTATATTCTGTTATTATTCTGTATTTTAGCATCTTCATGGTGGCATATGGATGACCCTCCAAGAAATTATAGATAAACATCACGACAAGAAACTATGCTCTCCTGATGTTATCGATACCATACATCGTTTGCAGCACCAGCCAAATCCCTTGATTATGGGTATTGAATTATCCTTCATGGAATCATTTCTTGGAGTTGACACCTCCAAGTCTAAAAAGTCTGGATTGGAGTTATTGGTCCAAGCAGCGAAGCTGGGGCGGAATGGTACATTTGTATAAACAATAAGAATGTCAACCACGAACAATTGTTATAAAAAACTAATTGGATTTGAATATGGGATGTTTCAGAGCAAGAAATTCTTTACACAGAATTTCTGAAGATATCAGTCCCTTACCTCACCCTTGGCCTTAAGGGTTTTACTAAATTCATGAAGCATTTGGGGTGGGATGATGAAGATTGTAAGCAGTTGTTCAGGTGCGACAAAGAAGTATTTATATTTTATTTGGGATAAATTATAGTAATTATGATTTAAATTCGTTGTAGGACTTTCGACATGCAAACTAAAGAAGGGCTTAGCTTCCGAGATTTTCTATGTGGGATCGCGGCAACGGAACCAGTGATACAGCACGGTGGCCCACCAGCAGAGATTCGATGTCGCTACATATTCAAGTAAATAAATGGAGAATAGTATTTCCTCTCGTGAGTAAAAATTTTTGTGAAATATTCACCTAATTAAAATTTGATTTTGTAGGTACTACGATCGAAACTCAGATGGCAGACTTAGCTTCTCAGAATTCAAGACATTAATGCGGGACATTAGACGCTCACGTAATCTCCCCGATGACCCTATTGCGCTCCAACAGGAAGCTGAGAGACAAGCCAAGTTGTTCGGGGATACTGCTGAGGACTCTTTAGGACTCACTGAATTCCTCACTTGCGTGGGCCAACTACGCTTTAGAGGAACGTCCCACTTACTCCGCTCGTCATATTCGGTTCTAAAATATTTGCAGTCATTGCCAAAAAATGAGTTGGAGTTTAGCTCAAAGAAGCTCGAGGCTAAGCGATCTAGAACTTCTGCGGACTACATGTCACTTACACCCGCAGAGGAGGAAAGTGCCATAGGAGGATTTACCCAGAACGAAATATTGGAAGCGGATACGTATGAAATTGCCAGTCATTCTGTAAGGGTCCGTAAGTCTGGGACGGTTCTGGACGTGCACTCCATTTGGGACATAGAACGTTAGTTACAATTATCATTTGAAATTTTGAACAAAAAGTAAAGATATCTTCATGGAGGGATTATAATTTTTAGACAGCGGTATTTTTGGGAAGCAGCCGTCCTCCATCTCCCGAACGAAATCTATCGGCCCAGGCGCAGCCCGTTTAAATTCTGTCTTCAACTTTAACCAAAATGGTCAAGTAAAGGAGATGCTAAACGGTTTAAAGTACTTCGAACGAGGATTGAATGCTCCAAAAGATCCAAAAGATACCTCGTTTACTCCAAAGGCTCCTTTTAACTGGGGCGAAGTGGACCGTAGTGCTTTGGGGGCTTGTCTCATCACAATTTGTGGTCTCGTCAAGGAAATCTTAATACAAGAGCCCCGCCTTTTGGAACTTAGCTCGCCAGTCTATATACTCGGCGATATACATGGAAACTTCCCGGATCTCTTGTGTTTTGAAAAGGCCTTGTGGAGACTGGGACCGTTACTCACCCCAGCGAGCTTTCTATTCTTAGGGGATTACGTAGACAGGGGAGAATTCGGTGTGGAGGTCATTGCATACCTGTTTTCTCATAAGTTAACTGTCCCCTCCAAGTTCAACTTATTAAGGGGGAATCATGAGATTAGGGAGGTGCAACAAATGTTCACCTTTTACAAAGAGTGCGTCATGAAGTTCGGAGAGAAGTTGGGCAAGGAAGTGTGGAGTGCTGTAAATGAGGTCTTTGACGTGATGCCTTTGGCTGCAGTGATTGACAAGAAGGTTTGAGAAAGAATTCAAAATTATTCTGAAAAATAGCTTGTAAAATGAGGTTAATTCTTTTCTGTCGCCGGATTAGATCTTCTGTGCTCATGGAGGTATACCACCACCATGGATAGGTGGAGGGATGCTTAACGTTATACGAACAATTCCTTGTCCACTACCTAAACCTGAGGAGCAGTCAAAACTAGCTTGGGAGCTAATGTGGAGCGATCCAATGCACCAATGCAATGCTAGCGGAGACCCTAAACCGCAGTTACAATTAAATGACGGTTTCGGTGCAAATCTTCGTAGAGGAACGGCTCATGTTTTCACTGAAGACGCGCTAGATTCATTCCTACGGAAAAATAACTTGTCTCATGTGGTCAGAGCTCATGAAGTGCAGCAAGCAGGGTTTCAGGTAATACATATAAATGGATTATAAAAATCAGTTTATTCGTTTTGTTGGTTGTTAAACAGTTAAAGGCAATATTATTTTTTTTGGTTAGGTTCAACTAGGCGGACGGTTACTGACCGTCTTCTCATCTTCAAAATACTGTGGCGGGTCAAACGAGGCTGCTTGTATTCTCGCAGACAAGTTAAAATTGCGAACGATAAGACTCGATACTTCCTGAACAAAATAACCTGAAATGTATAATCAAGCAACGCAAAAAATTTTAAAGTAATAACCCCAACTTGTCCTACTTAAGGGGTCTACCCCACGAAATTCTCAATATCTTACGTCTTCCAAACAAACAATAAAAATCCTCAAAAAAATAAGTTATTGCACAAGTCTGTTTGATGACTTGTGATTTGAATTTTCCCCTAGTCGTTCGTTAATTGCAAACTAGAACCATAGTTAGTAAACTAGATTTTCATATGGGTGTATTTATTTTAATCCCAAGAAAGTTTTAAGGTATCTCCCTCTTCCACCCGGAAGGTTGCGAGGTCTCCAAAGTCATCGTCTAGTTCAAATTTGATGTCAGGGTTCTACCAAACAAAACCATTTTTAAGCTTTTTTACGAGATTACAAATTATATGGTTCACAATAAAAATTTGTGGTAATCAGTTTTAAATAAGTTTTAATTTGAAATACCCTCGCACTGACTACAGTTATTTTGTTGGGAGGGCTGGACTTTTTAAAAACTCTTTGTACTAAGGCTTTCAGCTTTTGGACGGTCATTGTTGGCATCACTTTCTTGCTGCATTGTTTCTGATTCGATAACGGTTTATCTGGAACTAATATAACGTCTGTTGGCGAAGATATAATAGAAAAATTAACTGGTCGAAAAAGTTTACATGAGAACTACCAATGAAATAATATCAGACTTACTGAGTAGAGAAGACTTCATAGTTTTCTGAAATTCTGCGCTTTCAGACACGTCCAACTCGCCCCATTCTAAGGAAGAAAGTGCAGTTTGATACTGATCTTCTGATGCATTCAGTGTTTAATTAAACTGTTTAATGTAAGTATATTTAAGTTTAACAAATTACTTTTAACAAGTTCGCCGTAACGAGGATTTTCCGCAGCGAAACGAAAGCTATCCTTTTCAGTTTCCCATTGTGACGCAAATTTCTTAACGTAGTCTATTTCTGCGTCTCTCCTTTCCTGTCTGGTGATTTCTACTCCTTCGAGTTTCTGACCAAAACAAAGCATGATCGCAATCAACAAAATAATTTATATAATTATATATTTTGAAAATCCAAGCTATTACCTGTATTTGACCGACCCGAGCAATAACCATTTGCCGGTTGGACGTTCTAATATCTTTATTTAGAAGAGGATTCAAGTCTAATCTTAGCTCTCGCAAACTTTTCAGCTTGTTCAGCTCCCCAACAGATATCCACTGAAAAAAAACAAACGTTTTATTCAACATTAACATTTGTGGTGCTGAGTATCAAAATTTCGGGATGATGGTTTGCAGTAATTACGTCATCAATGGAATTTTCCGTCAGATTGAGTATCTTCAAATTTGGGAATGAGGAAGTGTGTTCACAATGGACTTTGTCCGTCTCCGAGGGGAAGCGAATGGTCTTGAGGAGATTACCGCAAAGATTCAAATACTCCAGTCTAAAATACAACAAAAAAAATGAGGTTAGAAATTAAGAAAATTGTATTGTAATCTCATCAAAAAGTATATTTATAATTCATTCATGGGTTAAATACTTTTCCAAAACCGTCAATTTCAATACATCATTCCAACAACTAATTTTGTTTCCTTCTAAATCAATACTGGTCAATCCCATAAGCGTAGTTGTAGGCGGTTTCAAGGTGGAAATCGTATTAAATGGTACCTACAGATTAGAAACGAAGCGGGGTAATCTATTAATAATCACCTTTTCATTTTTTTATTCACGGTTATTTATGTTCCATGCTTTAGCCATTACATATTACCTGTAAATTCTTAATATTGGGCCATAACGCCGAAACTTTGAGAAGGGCATCCCAATCGTACCGGATACCACCGAGGACAACATGATCAATCTTAGTAAACGAATCCTTGTATTGGAGAAGTTCTTCCTCTTCTATTTCAGTCAAGGGATTTTTACTGCGGACAAAATAAATTATCTTGATTTGAGGCAAACAATAAAAGTTATTATACAAGGACCTTACCTCACATCCAGTCTTTGTAATTTAGGAAAGCCAACACACAACGACCCAATGAAAGTCCAACTTGTAATCAGATTATCAGCCAGCTCCAATGCCTCCACATTCGGACAAAGTTTACAAATCTCTTCCACTTCCTCTTGCGAATTTTCAATTCCTTTGCAACTTAAATTTAAAGTTCTTAACTCCCCATAAGATATTTTCTTTCTCTCTAGTCTATCTTCAATTGACTTCAAGGCGCTAAATAACGCTTCATCATGGCCATACCGTAGTTCCAACGCTGCCTTAATACTGCGAATCCTATGCGCTTTGTGTGGTCGAATAAAGGAACCTGCGTTGGGAATGGAACACTTAAAATATTCCGTGCCGTTTAAATCACCACTGTGCTTGCCTCTAGAAGGTAACTCCCACTCGACGCCTAGCCACATTCCCGCATACTTATCTACTTTCCCTATGTATTTAACCACTCCAGTGAATTTCTCTCCATCATATATTCTACAGCCTAAACTGAAATCTTCCAGCACAGAGTCTCCGTTACCGGCACCACCTCCTGCGCGGGAGGTTCTTGGCGTTGCCAACTCCGCAGCTTCATCATCTACTTCGAAATGAAACATGACACTTAAACTGACCTAAACTGATTCCACAGTTAGTTGACTGAATTTTAATATCGAAGTCTAAGCTCAATTTTATGGGAAATTCTGACTCATTGACCAGACGAGAGATTGCTTATTGCTTCTTTGTTTTGCATGTTTTGCGGTGAATTCGTCAAGTCAGCTGTACAAGACGTCGTGTGCAGCTTGTGCAAGTCTGTTGGCCATTCATAAATGCAAAAAGTGTTGATTGAACGATGCACCTGCGCTTCACGTTTTTTATTCACCAGTCTAATTGTCAATTGTCATTTTTGAGTTGGTAAGAACAATAATTTTTAGGATTTGCCCTCCTTTGACATAAATTAACCAAATAGTAATAATTAGTGAGCTTATAAGTACATGTAATGTGCATTCATATTCATTTTAATTATTATTCGATAACGATCAGTTTTTCATTTAGAATTTTGAGCATGAAATTGTGATTAAATGTTGGGGTATGTTGAGCTATAGTTGAATGTACTGAGCTCCAGTTGAACTTTGAACTATACTCTTGATGAGTCTGAAGTAAACAAAAATTTTGTATTGGAATTCCAGGTTGTTGCAGTTGAAGAAATTATGTGTTCAACTTCGGTTCTCCGTTACACATCTACATTAACATCATCTTACTGGCGATTACTTCCTCCAACAAGAAATTTCTTCAGTACCTCTAAAACACGCTTGAACTCTTGTTACTGTTCAGCAGGAGCCTTGCCTTACTCCTCGAAACGTTATTATAGTAGCAGCATGAATTCTGATTCTTCTGAAAAATTAGTAATCGTAGAAAAGGTGGTGATGCAACACACCATTACGACAATTGGGATAAATAGACCGGAAAAGAGAAACTGTGTGAATCACGCTACAGCTTTAAAGCTTGAAGAGGCCATTAAGGAATTCGAAGAAGATCCTGATTCCGCAGCAGCGGTACTGTATGGTAAAGGAGGAAACTTCTGTGCAGGCTATGACCTCAGTAGTCTCAGCGAAGGGTACGACGCTGAGAAAGGTGATGAAACTAGTCTAAACTTTCTCTCCAGTGATAACTTCAACCCATCGAATACCCGAGGAGTAGGTCCAATGGGCCCTTCCAGGAGAATATTTAAGAAACCAATAGTAGCAGCAATATCTGGATATGCCGTAGCTGGAGGGCTAGAGCTTGCTCTAATGTGTGACGCTAGAATCGTCGAAGAAACATCAGTTTTGGGAGTCTTCTGTCGTAGATTTGGAGTGCCATTAATTGACGGTGGGACTGTAAGACTTCCTCATCTCATTGGACTGAGCAGGGCGATGGACCTGATCTTAACGGGTAGACCTGTCAAGGGAAAAGAGGCTTTTGATATTGGTCTTGCTTGTATGGTTGTAGCATGTGGGACTTCTCTCGGCCAAGCTGTACAATATGCAAACTCTCTCGCAAAGTTTCCCCAAAAGTGCCTTAATAAAGATAGGTTCAGTGCGTACAATGCCATGTACTCCGCAACTAGTTTTGAAGATGCACTAAAATATGAAATGGAAAACGGAATGGAGGTCCTTCACGAAGAGTCCATCAAAGGAGCGAAAAGATTTACCGAAGGAATGGGCAAACATGGCTCATTCAACATGAACAACATGGAGAAAACATGGAAGCAAGCCCGAAAAGAAAAGGAAGAGCAAGAAAAAGCCACTAAAGATTTATCTGAATCTGACTTTACATCCAAGTTGTAATCTAACATGACCAGAATTCTATTTTAAATGTGACGTAAAACAAGATAATGAAAATGATATCATTAAGATTCTATCCTGTTCTATTATTGATCAATGCCTTTCTCTTGCTCATTAATATTTTTGTACTTTTACAATTGAATCGGAATTGCCTTGTCATTGGTTTACATTAAACTATATTACCTAATAGTTCCTAAAGTAAAATAATAAATGCCAATTGATTTTTTAAAAAGTTGTCACCTTTATGGCTTATCTTTCGTAACATTATTTATGTAATTGAATAAAAGCGGAAGTCGATGAAAAGTAAATTTTCCCTTTACGTAATATTTACTTCCCACGCAATTTTCTTTAGATATGGCATGTGAAATTATCCCGGAGAAAGTTTATCTCCTATCCTATACATTCATAGGGAAAGTGAAGAGTAAACAAGACTAAAACGTAAGATAAAGCATGAAACCATATAAAATGATTAGCTTTGAAGTGAAAGTTTGCTCAAAGAAAACTCTAGATTAAATTTCGACTGATTTGTAACTTCATTAGTGTGAGCTTGTGCTCGTGGCTTCTGGGAATGGTGTTATTTTTGTGATGAGCTAAAAAAAATAGGGATATTGATAGTACAAAAACACGATACAACTCTACAGGTGATTGTACATCTAGAAATCTAGAAAGTGTAGCACACTGGCACACCGTATGCTTTCTCTTTTTCATGAGACTTTCTTCACAAACTTTTGATCACGTTTCATTGAACACATTTCACAGAACTAATTTCCCTAATTTGACATGACTAATGTGAGCAGATATAAAATGAATACTTTGTGAAAAATTTCGTACATGATCTTGTGACAAACTATAGCTCTTTGAAACTGTATTACCAAAAATATGGTACTTTCCCTAGAGTATCTTATTCCAAAAGTATCAACCCAGTTGAGGAAATTGGGTCTGGAACTTCGTTCTGGTTGTTTATGAAAAGAAAGATCCGAGAAACGCCTCTGTATCATATTTAATCAGAGTTGGCTTCCATATTGGTGCGATTGGCATGTTCTCTACTTTATAACAAGAAATGTTGACCTTGAGTTAACGACCGTCCTATATGCTTCCTTAAACTTTAATAATATCATTAATCTACCTTATCATTTAATTCTTATATGTTTACCGGGAATCCTTTTGTCCGTTAGATTTTTTTGGATAGCTTGTGTACGTAGAAAAACTTGAAATGCTTCACTTGATTTATTTCTACGTTTCATAATGAACACAGCCGTGGAAATGTAGAACTCATGAGGAAATATAAATTGGACCATTTCCACCAATCTTCCTCATCACTAACACCTGGATAATTTCTATTAGACCGTGAAATCATTTCCAGAAAAAGTACAAAGGATTTGGGAAGAAAGAGACAGAAATACCGAAGTGAAAGAAGGTAACAAGCGTAAATAAACTTATTTTTTTGTGGTTGACTTCACTCAACAAAAATATCACGTCAACATTTCCAAACGTTGTGGCTGCTGGAAAAAAGAGCATATCGAGTATATACATATTTTTTTGATCATTCATCGTTTAGTGACTGACGCTGGAACATTCATTAGGAAAGTATGTTTTCGATTTTTTTCACAAGTAAAATCCGGCCATAATTTTTCATCTTTCCTGTTTATTCCAAAGTACGAGTTTGAAGTAAAACCTTGATTCGAATTTGATAACTCGTATTGTTTACATGAAAGTTGGAAAGTAAAGAACGTTTTATTTTCTCTTCATGTTTTACGTATTTTGACGTCAGTAAGAAAAATTCAAAGTGTAGTCTGATTTATGTTATAGTAGATCATAAAAAAGGAGAAATCGAAGCCACCAACTTCACTACTTTGAATAATTTAAATCTGCCGGGCAAAAAATCTTAGTAGCACAAGTGGCATTGAAAGAA
>JAANSQ010002986.1:0-10864 GCA_036850885.1 Lepidocyrtinus dapeste
GAGCATGAAATACCAAGTTCCAGAGCTTGATAGCTACATTGGTTTTAGCCTATGCACCACAGCACGAAACCTTTCACTGAAAATTTGAAGTAAACTGAGCAATGAATTCCAAAGACAAATAGAAATCAATAAGATACTATTGCGAATTATTTATACGAGTTGATCGTAGAAGTTGTGTCTGCAAATACATGGTGTCTAATAATATTTTCAAAGTGACTCATATTTATTTCTAAAAGTGCAATTTTTAATTTGTGTGGAATAATGCGATACGCTGTGCGATTGCGTAATATTTGCCTTTTCTTTGCAATCTCTTATGATACAGAGAAATGGTGTAATGGTCATTCCATCAGTGATATATGATACGAACAAGGGTGATAATGTCCGCTGTGAATGTCACGTATCGAGCCATTAACTTTTGACAATGAGAAGAAACGGCTTACTGCCATTAACTTGAGATGAAGGTTCATATTCCGTGAAAAGGGCATTTCTCAGGAATCCACGAATGCGTTAAACAGCATAATACTTAATCTGCAAACATGCCGCTAGTATGTTTTACATACAAAAATAATTTTTAAATGATTGTGGTTCCTGAAATTTATACCGAAATATTTAGTTTTGGTACTTCCCATGACGGAGGGAGAAAATCAGAAAAATTACTTTACTTTAAACAGCGTCGAGGACAATCTGCTGAAAATTCTCTAAATGTGATAACAATTTATATCTAAACAATACGCATGGCATTGTTTAAAAAAAGTCGTGTACATTTATCCAAAAAATGTGCTAACGTTATTGGCTCCATAGTCTTAAAAAAATTTCTTATTCATGTATTCACCATTTCTACCTCCATTTACACACTTAAACCTCCTTTTTCGTAGAGAAGCTAAAGGTTTATTGCTTCATTCACAGACATTCTTCCTATTTTAAATATTTTTCTTTGCTCGTTTATTGTTCTGTAATTTTGTAAATCTATCTAGAAAACTTTGGAAGGGAAGCAACGGCCCAAAAATTGCTATAACCGACCATAATAATAATGATAATAGAATTGCTCCACTCATTCATAAATTTACCAACAAGTACACATACAGCACTGGAAAACAAAAAGAAACTAGAACAAAGTTTTTTTTTTGAAGAATGAGAAAAAAGAGAAAAGCAAAAATATAAATTCTAAACGAAAAACTTTTTCCCAACGAAACTATGTTCCATTCCAGATTATATTGAAGTCTCTGTTGAATTGTAAAATAAAGCATTCCCATCCTCCTTTACTGCGATGATTATGACGATCGTGGTCTAAAGATATATAAACCTAGGGAAAAAATCTTGCACTCATTGAACATAACTTGAGTATATGAAATAAATAGAAAACGCTACTTTATACTAGGAACAATATAAGGAGAAAAGTTTCCTCCAGGAACACTAAGCTGCTCTCATCATAGTTTCCCTCAATTTAAAGTAAAGCAGAAAATGGAAATACTGAAGCAACATCGGCAAAAAAAATTACAGAAACGAGAAAAATATAGGGACCAAAAGGAGTCGAGTGAAAGAAAGATGAAGAAAAAACTGACAGTTTATTTTGCAATTTATAAGCAGGGTAACAGTATACATTACCATACAAAATGGCCAAACTTGACTTTTTCCTCCATTGCTTTCCTTCGAATCCATTTTCTTGGAAATACAACTTTCATTTCTTATGTCCTCTTTGATGCTTTCTTTTGCCCATTTCCTTTCTACTTTCAACGATTTTTGCTAGTCCTCTAGCAAAAATACATATTCTATTGTAATTTCACTTGTTTTCACCCTGCTGAGGTGCGTTACATGGACTTAACAGAAGGGTTTCATAAATCTATTTTGGAACTACAAGTGTGAAAGTATGAACGAAATCGATATGAAAATAGCATATACAACCGTTTCAATCAATCTTAAACCAGACAAACGAAAACAGTTCTAAATTGTAGAAGAAACTAGTTTTTATAATTTTACTAAGAGAATCGCTCAACTTTCAATAATATGATAGATATTATAGGGTGTGTCACCCAGTATTTTCCCTCATGTTATAATTGCAACTTAAAATGCTCAAATATTTATATAATTAAACCTCTAAATACATCCCTTGTGCATAGCATGTCATACATGTCTCCTGTGAATCAATTCGAATGAAAATATACACTTTAGAAGAGAAACTGCCGAGAAATATCAACTATGTATATAATTTGATGTAAAACCCTGCTTTGGTCAACGAAGTGTGACTAAAAAAAGTGTCGAACTTGCATGGACGTTTATGAATGCGTCATAAAAAATGGAAGAATTCATTCGTGAAATACGACTACCATTTTTGAAATGGTGATAGCGATAAGAGTAGATGGACTTTATACTTTAGAAGGATGACACCGATATTGTTTTGCATATAAACCTAGTATGCACAATAGAGTCGATTCTATTCTTCGCTGAGATATGCCTGATAGTGTTTCTTTCCGATAGATAAAAATATTTTTGCAGCTATGCATGCCCAGCTCAATAATATAATGACATTCATAAGTATACATACGTATGGGAGAAAATCGACAATCACTTTGATATAGCCACAATGACTATGTCACCTTCAGCACAATATATCATTCCTTAGAAGTACACAAAAGCATAGCGAATAACTGTATAAAATATAGTCGACATTGTAACCATAAAGCTGTGATTTTATGGCAGAAAGTTAGATATTAGTGGCTTTTCTTCTAAAAAACTAACAATCTGAGTCTTTACTACTATGAACAATATAAGGTGGCATTCATGCAAAAAGAATGAGAAAAAAATGAACGAGCCAGCAAAAATGCACCATCAACGTAATATCTCTATGTGTGGTGTCAGGGTAAAAGTTTTTCTGTTAGAGCCAGCGAAAATGCACCATCAACGTAATATCTCTATGTGTGGTGTCAGGGTAAAAGTTTTTCTGTTAGGTAAGCGTATACACCTATTTTACCAACTTTTACGCAACGTTAGTATGAAAAACTCTCTGTAAGTGAATGATCTTTTCAGATACTACGACAAGATCAAGATTCCGTTGGAAAAGGTAGTAAAATGTGAACGACAGAAATGTGCAGTCTGAGAATAAAACTCGGAAAGAAAACTTACTCGGGAATCTTTCTGTGATTCTAGTTGTACACAAAAAAAAGTCAAATACTTTAGCCAAAGAATGGGAATGGTTTTGGTCGGTGGTGGTTTCGTATTGATAACGATGCTTAGTGTGGTATGACAGCGACTTATTGGGGAGCAACGGCGACGGGATGATATTTACTATATAACTTTGCAAAGAGCATTGATTGTTAAAAACTAGATGATGAGTACGCATACAGTGCCACAACCTATTTGTAGAGAACGAAGTGAACCTTAGAAATTTATGAATGGCCAGGAAACCGTCTCCCGGTCCGAATTTAGTAATATGGTATTGGCATGCTTGCTTGCATAGATGTACAGAAAGCTGGTCGAGTACGAGGATAATAGTTTCCCCACTATCTTGATAACTTTACTTACGACTGCAAGGCTCCCTAAATCTCAGCTAGGAAAGGGAATAGGATTTCGTGTATGTGTGCATTTTACTCTAATTCAACGTATTCTTACTTTCTTAGGGTAAATGACAAAAAGTGAGCACGTAATGGACCTCGACGACATTTTCTTACGTTGGTGCTTCTCCTGTTACGACTAATGTTCAATGGAGTCTCTCCCTTTCTCACCAGCTTGTCTATATTGTCATTTCAACTCGAAGCGTTTTATACGCTCACGAAGTAGAATTTCTTTTTTCGTTTCTATTCCTTGACTAATAGAGTCCAGGAAGAGAAAGGAACGATATTGAAATAAGCTTTTACTCCATTTCGTGCACACTCGTGCTGACATTCATAACATTAAATTTTTTCCAGCATAATAACATCAGAACATCACAAGCTTCTTCTGCTTCACTAAAAACGGAGAATTCTCTCGCATTTCTTTAGGGCTATTTCTAACACTAACTTCAGTACTGTGTCTACTGTCTTCAATACTGAGAAGCACTTTGATTTTTTCTGTGCCATCTTGAATCATTGTCGCCTTCAGCGATGTGACACAATGTAAGCATGTAAAGGAGGAGGTATGAAGTAAGAGACTTGAAGCTAAGCTTGTCAAGCTTCTAATTAGATTTTTTAACCTTTTGAAAAAGTAAATCAATGAATTCAACTTGTATATCTTGATTTTGAAATCAAGTACTTCTTTACATGGGTAATTAAAAGAAGAATCTCATTCTTAATGAATGATTATGGCATTATTGGAACTCTCTTGGGCGACAAGGATCTGGATCAGGTCCTAAAACAAAGTATGCAAACAGAACCGACTCTTTTTCTTTTCCTCCAAAGCTAAGATAACAGTAGGAGTGTGCAATGTGTTCTTACTTATCATCAAAATGAATGCAATGACAATCCTTGAGAACATTTTGTTGTTGATGACAATGACAATCTTCTTTAAACTTAAGTAGGTATTTTCAAGAGAAAGTACTTTGTCTACGCCACTACACGCTACGTACGTACCCCAGTTCTGATTAGAGAGTGAAGGAAAGCAAAATGGAATGACGACAATCATTTTGATAAGCATGATGAGAACGGTTACATCCATGCATCCATCCAGAGTAATAGGTTTGAAGGACCCTTTCTAAAGCAGCTACATCACATACAGTAAAACGAAATGAGAAAAAGGGAAAGGATAGATGATGTGTACTCGCATTACATTTATATTCCACCTCCCTCAGAAAAAGAATATGCCAATCCATAACTTTCCTCTCCGTAATGGTCTTCTGTCTGTTTTCTTCCAATTTATTTTATTTTCTTTCTACTCACTTTCACGACTATTACTATGACTGCTGCTGCTACTGCTCTACGTCCTCTTCTAGCTACTACTGGGAGATGTGTGGGCACACCAGAAAGCATCTTTTTGAGGTATCATTATCTTCAGTACCATTTGATGGCATGGAAGTGAGGAGAGATGCAAACCAATAGATAAGTCAAAAAAAAGAAGAGAAAATGGAGGAAATCTAGATGACTTTGCCTGAATAATACGGTCATTTGCTTTGCTCAGATAGATTGATGGAATGAACTCCAGCAAAGGCAATTCAGAATACTAGGGAAAGTAAATGGTCTATGTGGAAATGGAGGATGCAACCAGAAGGAAAATAAAAATAAGCTAAACGCGATTGCTTTCTTTGACTTATACCAAATGCCTCTATTCTTACCTGCTTCAACCTAGAGTTTTGTTGATGTGAGGAGAATATCTGTACTTTTATTCCATCTCATTCAATAAACTGATGTAAAAACATTTTGTGATTTCCTACCCTTTCATATACAAACCGCACAAAATAACTGGATTTAGCTTACTACGCATAGTAAGCCAAAATGACAAAACATTATCTTCCCAGAAAACGAATGTTAGAAAGAATGATAGAAAGTATTTCAGGCGATATGCATGTACTTTTATGAGTAGACTTATTGCTTATACATGTGTAGATTACATCATGATCCTAGCCATTTCCAAAGATTTAGGCCAAATAACTTTTTCATCAGTGTCCATATAAGCACCTGCACAAAAAATATGGCAGGATTTGATTCTTTATTCAAGTTTTCACATTTTGGGTAGTGTTTGGGTTCAGCCTTCTTCATGTAGCATAATTTATTATTGTCCAGTGTTTTCATCATTTGCATTATACTCTTCCAACCACTTGGTTTGAAAAGGCGGAGTCTTAGCCACTTTATATAGGTTAATAAACTCAGTTTCCCTGACAATATCCGCCGGAATGCCTATTTTAAATGTACTCAAAGTTATATTTGCGCTGTTATATTATTTACAATGGTTTTCTTTGGAAATCATATTTTGACTAATTGCCTACTCACGGCACAATTTTATTATTATTATTTTTTTCAAGGCATCCTGCTAAACTTATATTTGTAATGTCAAGTAAATTATTACATCCTCCATATGCATCACAATATCCATATTTTTGTTTCGATTCGGAAGGATGTAAACTCCACTTACCCAACCAAAACATAATGCTTGAATAAAATGTATATATCCATGAAGGTTTTTTTTTGGTTTGCGCAATGCACAGAAGATCGGGAGTAATGGAGTGTAAGAAATAGTAAATGTGTTAGTATGTATGCCACACCGAAACTTTGTGTAACCATGCAGCTGCTTTTGAAAATACTTGAATGGATGCTAACGTATTTGCTTTTACAACTCATTTTTATGTGTTTGCTTTGCAGCTAGAGGAGTTTTTGGCAGGGCACAAAATTTTTTGGTCGGTCATCCACAATTGCTCTAGCCATCTAACCATTATACTTCTCTTTGGAGTATTTGAACTTATCATGCCTTCCAAGATTACTCCGAATTTTATTCTTACTACTTTATACTTTTGCATAGGTCTTGCTGTCAATTCTTACGGTGCACTTTGGCTTCACGAGTTCTACGTTACAAAACTAGAGTATCAAGTGGGAAAAGCAAAAAGCTTACCCAATGAATGAATTACTTGAAGTAAAGTCTCCCAATAGTACGAATAAAAGTTGTAAGTGTTGCCAGCAGAAAAAAAGTGAATGAAGTGAAAAGATGCGGCCATCCCATTTTATTTTTGTTCTTGTTGTGAACGAATTTTCCCCCGTCCTCATCTCAATAATATATTTTAAGCTCGTGTATTTATACATTGCAGATGCCACGCTATCATCATAAGCGTATAAAACTTTTTACACTCGGTGATTTTCTAATATTATGATAAATTACATTTACGTCCGTATGTCAGTCTCTTGTGCTTTCACATTTTTTTTCTCTCTTTATGGACAACACAGTCATCCTTTTAATTCTACTCTTCTTTCTTTGGGAGTGTGTGTGCGCGCACACACACCACCAGCAACTGTATACTTCTCTCTTTTCATTTTTTTTCTATTCATGCAAGTAGCCGACCGTGCTCTTAGACCATTCATCAGTTCAGGTAAAATGAGTCTCTTTTTGATCCTCATATCGTCAAATGATGGGATGTGCACAATAATACCATTAAAGCATAGACTTTAACCATTTCTTTATATTTTATTGAAACATACGGGGTGTTATAGTTACAACAGCGTACCCCAGTATTGTCAGTTATAAGTAAAATTGCTTTAGTCCCAGTCATAATAATAGTAATAATAATAACCATCTTCTTCCTTTGCCTTCGTCACTTTTCTTTTATGCTCTTTAAAGCAATAGAGTCGGTTATTTTTGCCATAGTGCTTAATCCATCGCCCATTATTATGCAGCTATTTAAAGTAATAACAAGTCTGTGTTTTATTCAATCATAAGCATTGTGGTGAGGATTTACAATGAAAATGTCTTTCCTGCGAAGACAACACCACCGAATATCATGGATATCATTATGAAAGACTAAGAATAATTAAGTTTAAAATGAGAAAAGCACGTGCGATATTATATCCTGTTTCGAAAAGAAGTCGAAGATTCTTCCCAAATTATGCATTTCAAGGTTTCTATATCGTCTTCTGGGCTGAAGCTTATTAATCTTCTAACGTAAGTCAAACAGCCCATTAACTTCCAACCATCCTTGACCATCAGAGTCACCATCTTTGTGTTTGCACCCTGAAGCCAGAAACATGGTGAATACATGATATCAGAGGTATAGCAGGGAGCCAAGTAGATAGTAGATAAGATGAGTGGAAAAGAAAATTCTACAATGGCAATTGTCTTGGTAATTAATATGAATGCATTATATGTGGGATTAGAAGAGATTGTTTTATTTTATTACGTTCTGAAATTTATGCAGTAATCTTAAGCTTTCGCACAAAACCAAACAAAAAAAGCAAAGCAAGCTTTATATTTTTGCCACAAATCTCTAAATTATTTAGCACTTATTAACGTTTATGATGGGTAAATGAAATGATTTCAACTGATAAACATTTATTGATTTCCAACGACAAGTATTTATTTTAGTTGAATGTTCAGTTTTAACAATTTCATAATTAATTAGCATAAAACAACAACTACGTGTTGGATAGCATGTATTAACTATGTAATAGTATAGTAACTTTATTAAGTTTTATAACTGTAGTTTCATATCTGGCTCACGTTTGTAATGAGCCTAATATTCATCATCATTATCATCATCATCTTCTTAATTTATTCAAACAGTGTTTATTATTATATATAATGTTTTCAAGTAGGTAAATATGACCAGGTATTACTCAGATTGCAGCATCATTAGCAACGCAGAACAGTTTATAAATCTGCAAGGCTTTTATTTGTAGTCCTCAGGAGGAAATAATCTAACCAGCTTTTCTTTGCCTACATTTTTGCCACATTTAGTTTTTTATCAATCTTAACTTTGAAGAAACATACTCAGGAACAAAAATTCTTTCTCATGTCATAACCCTCATTAGCATATTCAGTTCGCTAAACTTACCAACTAACGTAGCAGACATTGAAATAAGTAGTATCTATTGAACTCCTTTGTCCATTGGAATATAAGTCCATTTAGCCTTTTCCTTAACTAAATTACATGACAATGTACGCATCAAGTGTACAAGGGATAGGTCCAGTGCGATAATGTATAAGTTTTTAACCTCATCTCATAATATCTATCCTAATCACTCCCCAACGCACAACATCTCATTGATTAATCAAGCTATTTCTTTAGAAACGTCAATACACAAGCCATTTTATCGCCATTTCTATAATTCTTACTAAATATTTCTCAATCCTCCCATAGTCTAGAAGACAGTAGTTTTTTTTATAGATTCATTTTTTAAAGATCCTATATGAGTGGGCTTATCTTTGTTTACATGTATTAGATAAATCTGTTTTATTTTAGTCACCAAACTATACATAAGTAAGGAATATGTAGTATTTTATTTGTAAAGGCAAATTTGAAAAGTCAATTATCTGAAAAAGGGCTAATTGGTTTTTTCTCATGGCCTTTTCTTTGGACTAATACATGCATATACCCCTGAACATTTTTTTACAATTCTATTTATAGCACATCAACTACCAAAACTGCATTTCCATTTAAGAATCGCATATTTTTTGACAGCATGTATTATTAGTACTATGAAGGTGTCTGTTCTGAATTATTAGCATTCCTTAAAACTACAACCACTTAATGCATTTTCCATACATCCTTTAAAATATAACTTAAGCCTGCTCAACTGACAATATACAAATTTATTTAGTAAAAAAGCATAGATATTAAACTATCTTGGGTATATAATGCTTTCTACTATAGCGTAAACTGCTCGAAAAAATGGGCCAAAAAGGTTTGTATGATTTCTTCTGGACAACATTGCCAAGATAGCGAGAAGTATTATAAGATGTTGATGAATAAAATTAGCAGTAAATACCTAACATAACATGGTCATGCTTACACCTCTTAGAAACAAACTCTTATAATACTCCAATGGTTTTGTCTCATCATAAGATCGTTTCACATGCAATTTTTGCATTTATATTTTTGCTATCAATTTGTCTTGTGTTCACAAAGGTCACTCACAGTTTTTTGTCTGCAAACTCTCTGCACTTGCTAGGAGAAGTAGAAGATTTTGGTATCTGGTGTAGGAGAACAGGATGGTTGGTGGTGGTGGTTGAGGGACGATAGAGCAAGCGAACGTAAACGTAACACACATATTCTCTCTCAGTGTGTCTCTCTCATTTCACTTTTACTGAACCAACGAACGTGAACGCATCAAGCAACGCATGTTACGAAATGGGTAAGCTTGTCAGTTGCCTAATTTCACGGAGCAGCCTCTTCGCCTCATATCTGGACCCCGTGCCTTGAACCTATAGAAAATATGATTATCAACAAGTCTATGTTAGCAAAGTCTATAATATTAAACTTTGTAAAAACATAATACGACAAAAATAATTGAAAAATATTTACAACTTGAATGCATAGTAATGATAATTCTGTCATGAGAGATTGCAGATGTAGTATATCAGCAATAATAATGAGCAACACTTCTAGACTAATTATTAGACTGGAGTTATAACTGGACTGCAGTTATACGCTTCACGTTAAATCCTTTTTACTTTTAGGGAGATTTAAACCTTGTGAAGTATAAATGAAACTGATGTTGGTTCTAAGGATGCGCATTTGTGTAAATAGTTCACCAATGGGGTTATTTAAGATGCTATGCCTAAATTCAGAGCTTGCTTAAAGTTAACGAGGGTTAGCAATGTGGAGGATTTCAAATCAATAAAAATCTGAAATATACAATTTCGACGGAGAAAATGATGATGATAATGTAGATCAATTGATGGTTGAGTATTTTGACCAGAGAAAGTTTCATTTGTTTTTGCCAGCATAAAACTGAACGTGTTTCTGAGCGCAAAAATTATAGTTAACATGCTCACGTTTTTACTCCATCATAACGTTCGCCATGCAAGATATTAATATAATTTTAAACCAATATAATAAGACATTTTAAAGTTAGTTACTTCTACGTTTAGAGGAATAGTCAACATAAGTTTAACTGAAAACGTAACTTGTGGGGAAAACTAAGATTATTGCAATTGAAAAAAATCATGCAACAAGCTGCCGTAATTAAGCTAAGGTATTTTGGCAATTAATTGGCACTTTTTATGATGGTTGTGTATGATTATGATATCCTAGAAAAGGTACGATTACGATTTACGAATACGTTGCTTCCACGTACTCTTAATGGGTCTGAAATATGCCCGAATAATTGATTCTATTACATTGATACTTTGGAAAAGGGAATTTAACTAAAGTTATTTTCCGGAATTATTTCGACTACTCCTTTCCTGACTTTTTATGTCCATTACTAGATTTTTACATTTTGTAATTATATGATGCATGCAAAAGGTTAAGGAA
>JAANSQ010002987.1:0-10857 GCA_036850885.1 Lepidocyrtinus dapeste
GAATAGGATGTTGTGATCCAGTGCTTATCACATTACATGAATATATGAACCGTTTGCTTACATTGCTTGGCATTTAAGAATTACGTAAACTACAAGGATGAGTGGGCGTGCTTAGCTTCAAATTAAGGAAAATATGTTTCCAAAATAAAGCTAATATCTACGCTTTAGAAAATAGAAAACTAAAGAGATTCAAATTCATAGAAGCAAAAAGCTTTAGATTGGCGGTGCTAGATTTTTGTTTGGATGAGTTATTCCATCCAGTTTAAATTTCCTGGTAGTGTAAATAAAAATTCACCTTTGATATTTTCGTGACTAGTTCAATTAGCTTTAGTTATTATTCATGATAATATTTACTATTTATAGTAAGTAATTTGAGTATGGATGAAATACTACGAATCATAATTTATGGCATGAATTTTGATCTGGGCTGGAGTAGACTCCCTTACGCTGTTGTAATATATCGGATGTTGTATAATCAGCCCATCCGTGTAATCCATATCATTTCAGGAGGAACACATCTGGAAAAAACCTGGAGCGTAAGTTACAAACGAATGAATTCAAGATTGCATATTCCTCCGGAAGTCCTACCTACTTTTGTAATTATTGGTGTAATTGATATATCTCTTTGGAATCGGTTAAATGCGTGATCTGTCTGGTAGACTATAATATGCTTAGAATAGGCGATAATTCTACCATATTTCATTTTTATCTTTGTCAAATTATCGATATTATAACTGTAACGATAACGATAGTAATAAAAATGTGTATGCCGGGTGGTTAATTTTATGTTCCAGTGTAAGACGATATGACAGGGGGAGTGAGCTGTACTCGCGTTTTATGTGCATATTTTTACTCTAACATGGCATAACTTTCACTAAAGAATTCACTACTTGAGGCAAAACAAACGAAAGGAACCTCAAACCGAATTCAGCCAGGCTTTCTACTCACTCTCTTTAATGCACTGGACAAACATTGAGCTGTAGAGTATTTGGTATTACCATCAGAGAATATGAAACGATATCATAGGACGATTTCGGGAAAAGTATGAACTTGCTAAAATTGCTACTTTTACGATGTACCTAAACCCCAGCGAGAATAAACATATTTAGGTAGCACAGAGTAAAAGCACTTTATTCCGGCACATCTCATTTCGATATTACAAATGGGTCTGGGAGTCTAAAGGAAAATTTCGTGAATAAAATATGCGGCATTATGTTGCCCACTTTTTATCTCTATTTTATCGAAATCTAATGTGGGCAACTATGTACGCTAGTCTACATTCTATTTATATTTTAGCTTGCAGAAAAGGATCAATTCTTGTATATCACAAAAATGTATACAGTTTTAATGCATGCGTGTACGATATGAGATACTATATGATAATGTTTGTGTAATAAAAAACAATTTATTTTGAAAAAAATACACGCTTGTGCTTCTTTCTTCATTTCATATAGGTTTTCCAGGGGAAATCCTAAAGCAGCTCTGTGAACCGGAATGCTGGGTAGAAAAATTAAACTTGTAACGATATTTATAGTTGCGTATACAGTACAGTCCAGAATTATAAGGATATGAGAGAAAAAAAGATCAAGAAACATTCTCCACTGACTGTTTTTGCATTAAAAAGCTCATAAATCAGTAAATGAATTTTAGTTTCCACGGGGAAAAAGCCGTGACATGCGTTGCATCCTCTTTTCGACTTGATTTGAAAAGTAAAGTGTGTAGGCTATGGTGAAAGGAAGTGAAAGCAAACTTCAGATGTAAAATATTTAAATGTACCTTCAGCTCGGAGACTAATTCGGGACTAGAAGTGGTCGAAATTTTTTACCTGCGTTAAGTTTATTGCGATAAAGATACGTCAAAATTCAAGAAATGTGCTTCAAGAAATTCATAAACCGGCTACTTGTCACCTTTGATCTGGACAAAATAATTGAATAAAACTATGGAAATTTTTCATATATTTTTTCTGATTTTTAATAAACTTGTAAAATTTTTTTTTTTGCTTCTTTCCTATTTCAGAAAGCATGTTCTTTTTTCGACATTTTGAACACAAGATGAACCTTCGTACTTTTTTCAATACGCACGTTTACCGGAGTTCAACATGTCCGTAGTCCGGAAGGGGAAGTTGGAATAAAAATTTTATTAATAATTTAACATAATCCGGTTGTATTAAGAATGGAAATGTTAACAAGATGGCTTAGTAAAGGCCTGGCAAAAGCTTACAAAGAAAATATGATTATATTTGAAATACTAACGGTGAGTAGATTTTCTTTCCTCCGAGTCTTTTATGAATAATTCTATGCTTACTTTCAATAGAAAATTTTTTAATGGTATCCGAACTCAACTGGAATATTCACGTGTACTCCAGTAAAGGGTAGAAGTGCAGCATTTTAATTGCAAACTGCTTGAAACCGCAATTTGCCCTTTTTACTCAACCTTAATTACTACTTCCACTTGGAAAGTTGGAACGTTGGAACACTCACTGCCTTGAAAGGCTATAAGTTATGACTTGGAGTAAAAGCCTTAATAAATATAACACACGAAGCGTAAAATGTAGATGTGATGATGAATAGAGGACAATGAAATTCTCTATGAGGTAAGTACACCGGATGCAAACAATGAAAGGAATTGAATTGGTGGGATGTAGAGGAAATATTTCGTCTTTTGTTCCAACATTAACAAATAGTGTCTGGAGCTCTTTTCATTTTCGAAACTACTTTAGGTAGTTTTCTCTAGAAGCTCATTTCCGCTCATATTTAAACATTTAGAGGCAGATTGCTTGAACAAAAAACAGAATCGAGTTTATATTTAGCTTTAGCGACAACGGGTTATGTAGGTTCTCCAGTTTTTTCCAGGTTAACGTACATCACGTTTTGGAACAAAAGGTAAGAAAAGAACGTTGGGGCAGTTTGATACAAAGCTCGTAAAATACGTCTGACGTCATACCGAGATTCTATTTCTAAAGTGCTTCCAATATTGGAGGCTTTTAGTGTATGAACAAAAACAGTTAGGGAAATGCTAATAAAGTAAAATTATTAGGGTTCAAATCTAAATTTAATATTCTCGCATGAAAAGACTAGATCAACAAGCTGTAGTCTATGCTGCAATTTCTTTTTCAATGGAAGAACTCTGATCTTATCTGAATTCAATCTTTCCTTGTAAGGTCACGTACGGTTCTAAAGAATCAAAAACACTTGAAGTCAGCACCATCCTGAATGAAACTATTCTAGGAATAATGATGAAGCAAAATGCAAACAATCTGGTCGTTATGAACTCGCTACATTTCCCCGAGACTAGGCGTGGAATTCAAATTGGAAATTAAAGTGTATATCAGAGAGCAGAGCGTGCATAGTTGCATATCTTTAAAAGTTTTTTGCAAGTTTGATTGGGTAACATGTTATCGTAACACTTGGCTTTTTCTTGTTTACTCCCTTGTCTGTTTCTATATTCTCATTTTATAAGGCAAACAAAGGCCAAGGAAGCATAAACATTGGGTCCGCCCACGGACAAGTTCATTTACAGTTTGGCCTTTGCTTATACCAGTGTTTAAGCTATAATTTTCCAAGTTTACCGTTTTATTGCTCAGATTCTGCAAATAAATTATAGAGTAATTTGCATACAAATATTTTTACACGAAATCATGTAGGATAAGATCAGGTTTAGTACATTTGTTCAGTATCATTCAACCCAAACCAAACCGTTAAAAATAACATGAAAAGTGCTAAAAATAAACTTATTCCAATCTTTTAATTCAATTGACTCATTCATCCATTGACAGATGATATGGTTTGTCATATATCCTCCAAATAAGCAGAAATAGTCAAGTACCTAACGCAGCCTTTTTATTACCCAAATGTCCCAAATTGTATTCAAACCAAGTGGAGGTAGAAGTATTAAAAATTTTTGTCATCATTTTGATTTTCCTGGAGTAGTTCATGTGTTGACTTGTATTGTAACGAGTAACGAGTCAATTGGATTTTCCCTTATCAAATTCAATTTTCTCCGATTGGGTTATAGAGAATGATATAATATGGAGGATAGTGTTAAGGCCTCCTGTTCAAATAAGTTGTAGGAGTGCAAATAAATGGATCAGTGGAAAGCATAAAAGGATTCGGTTGACTAAACTTTTAAATGAAATTGGCTTGATTTGATTCGGTAGTGGAAATGTCAATAAGCTTCTAGAGTTAATAATATTTATTCGCTTGGGTATATTCGTATGTATAGTTGATTGCTCAGTTATGAAAAAATTTTCCTTTGCAAAATATTTAAATCAAGTGTAAACATTGAGCTTTTAATATACTTTGTGCGAAGGAGCGTTATTATACGGAATCGGAATGATTTGCGCATTTCGGGTTTGAGATCCGAGTGAAAAATGGAAATATTTAAATTTCCCAAAAACCTCTGAGGTTTCCTTTTCATTTCCATTCAGATTAAAAGTCTCATTCTCATCAAGAAAATTGACTGGAACCGTGTGGGATTTGGGTGAAGAAACCATACTAAAATACCTAAAATGGATGAAATACTCGACGGATATTGAAAATGAAAATGGAACACAAAAGGAGGCATTATAGGGAAATTGGAAACTTGTCAATGACACATACGTCGTCAGCAATTTTCCTGGAAGGGGAGGGAAGGAGTAAGAATCAAACGCGTGATACATAATATTTGCAAGGGTTTTTAATGTGTCAACCACTCACTGAAAATTCATCCAAGGCCGAATGCTGCTAACCTTCTTGTGAATAATGAGCAATGACTGTGTCAACCTTGATTATGAAAGCTTTCTCCAGGAAAATTGTAGGAGTTCCAAAAGTATTTTCAAAACGTTGATTGTCGTTGCTGGAGTAACAAAGTGTCGATTATAAAGACGCTCACGTACGCTTGACGCTTACGGAACATTGTTGCTTCTTAAAGTTTGAGCATTTTGCAGCTAACGCTTGGAATTTTCTGGTTGGTGAGTAGGTCTACTGGAAAAAAGAAAACCGACACACGTGCGTTGCAAAATGGATGGCCGTACTATTACTATCTTAAAATCGATTCTGATAAAAAAAAGTATTTGAAGCTTGGCAGTTCATGGTAAGCATTGCCTAGATATGAGGCTATGAACAAAAACCTTAGCTACAATTTCTTTAAAAATTGAAGGGAAAACTTTTTCGAACTACTAAGCAAGTAAGTAGGTTGAACATATTGATTTCAAAAATAACGGGTAGGCAGCTTTTGTTTCTCCTTTGAAATGAGACCTTCACTTATTCTCAAACTAGACATGAAATGTGCCAATTCCTTGTCCAATTCTTCAGAGTTCGTGAAACGCCAGCCATTTTTTCGAGTATATTGAAGTTATTCAAAGTCAAAGTTCACACAGTATCATCTATCCATTACCTTTCAAACTCACACTTTCCTTTCCGGTCCGCATTAAAAATTAAAGGAAGGTTGATTTCAGGTGAAAGCATAGTGTATTCTGGAAACTTCCGGTCCTCGTCTTTGTTCTCCTGTAGAGGAGAAAACAAGCCGTACGATTAGTTATGTATGCATGCGACAAGGTATTCACTGTCGTTCGTTTTAATGGCCTTTGTCTAATAAAACGTAAAAAACAGGATTGTCTTTGGTCATGAAAGCTCAGGTGTTGTGATAGGGACGTTGGTGGCTTTCCCTGGCTTTCAAAAAGGAAAAGAATATTTTTGTCGTGTCACGTTATCATGATCATGATCGTGCACGTACATATTACATTAATGCATTTCGCATTTTATCTCTAGACAAGAGAGTGACAGTAGGGGAAAATAAATTTGCACAGAGGGCTTGTATCTATGTATACTTCCCTCCACCTGATTATTTTGAGTAATTTATCTCCATTTGCATATTAATATTATACATTAGTATGCGTCTTCCCTGTCTGGATAAAATTAGAGGGAAGCGTCGAATGGATATAAAGATGGAGGAAAATTTTCTAGAAAAAATATCCGCGCCTCCACGCTATAAGGCTTAGCTTCCTTCTTTTAACCTCTTTTTTGAGCGTTAAGCGCTCGCCAAAGACAGAGACATTATACGTTATCATGAAATATAAAATGTAAAGCTTTTCCAGTGGAGGCAGAGGAAGAGTAAAAATTAATGAGTTTACTCCGGAGGATTCTATCCAGAGAGAAATGCTAATATGCCTTAACTTTCTAGGACAAAAAAATGAAGAGTTTCAAACAGAATTCTAACAAGAGTCAACAATTTGCTCCTGGATTTACATTGGAAATGTTACTGGTAGATAATTTGCAGTGATGATTTACGGCTCGAGCGAAACATTAGGTTGCACACCTTGGCTGTGTTTTGACGGTTAAGATTCTATTTTCACTTCTCACTCAAAATTCTGAGTATATTTTTTTTACTTAATTAAGTCTAAATTCTCAGCCAAAATAAATTTATCATGTTCCAGGTTTTAATTATAATCTCCAGAATTTTCATAAGGCACCTGAAGTTTAAAATGTTTCAGTATGTTGAATGAACTGCCTTCGCCAGAGAAACTTTTATGTGGACGATTTGGAATTCAAAACAAAATTATTTTGTTTAACCTTGCTTCTTGCCCGTTCTGCAGGAAAATAGGTGATGTTTATGCTAATCTGTTTAGTTCAGTTTCAGGAATTTAGGTTTGTATAAAATAAACTGAAAGAGAAATGCTTCACGGCCAGAATACAAACTGTGGAATGGTACCATCGTGAGCATAGTGAGTCTTGAGCCTGAATTAACTTTCATTTCATTCTCACGTTGAAATTACCTCGTGCCTAAATGCTTCATGTCTATTTCCATTTGTTGATTATGACGGGGATGATGAGTGAAGTGAAATATAGTTGCATTTTAAGCTACAAAAGATCTTTTGTGTTAACAACCCCCGTGACGAGATTCACGTTTTCATGCCATTCCCCCATGTCTCTACATTTGATTGTATTGCGCGATAGTGACTTGACTAGAAATTATTAGCGCTTTTTATTATAGCTCCTAAGCGGAATAGAAACGTACGGTAGGGAGCATGGAGCATGAAGTAGGTATAAAGTAATTTTGGAAATGGAAATTTTCGTTTTCTTTTAATGTTTCAGTGTCGTATCTGGTATGATTTGATGTTGTCGTCATGCCCCATATTTTTCCTCCTTTGACGAAGCGTCTTTTATCCTCCTGAACGTAATCATACTGTATTGGACAAACAGGAGAGGGAGGAAAGGGGATTATAATCAAGATCAAACCTAAAAATAAATTTTGATTACTTTTTTACTCTGATTTTTTACTGATTGAACTTTAGCTCATGTGGTGGTGCCGAATATTTTAAAAACATAGTTCACCCTAAAATTGAACGTAATCTATTCATACGTAAAGTGCAGGTACCTCCATTCAATTATTGGTGGTCGCCAAACCTTCTAAAAGTTCTCCAAGATTAGCATGGATCACAACTTGCATAAAAGTATCCTTAGTTTGTTTCCTAGGAAGAAATAATTTTTTTTCCAAAGCTACAGTAATAAAAGATTCAAACGTTTTGCTACTTCAAAGCGCGTAAATTGACTTGCAAATGATTTAAATACCTTCACAAAAATTGGAATTGCAACTTCTTCTAGATTGCCCCAAACGATTTCATTGTTTACTTCTGGCTAGTTTAACAAGTGCAGACAGCATTCTGGCTTAACTAGCTTAAAAACATGAGTTCGGTCGGATAAAATAACCTTGCAAATAACAAAAGACAAATTTTAATTCACACGTTCCTTAACTTTACAGCACTTATACTTTCTTTTATTCTAGATTTGAAACATACCAACAAAATAAAACTACCAATACGTCAAACCTTAAAAGTAAATTTGGCTCTAAAATCATGTTTTAATTGTAAACAAACAACTGATTCTAAGCCGACAAAGCTCAGTTGAAGGTAAGAAAAAACTTAAATTTGCATTTGACTTACATCNAGTTGAAGGTAAGAAAAAACTTAAATTTGCATTTGACTTACATCAATCCAAAGCCCCTAGAGTTCTCATCGTCATTCATGTCCTCATAAAAATTCTATATCTCTTGTGGGAAATCAAAAAAAATATTTATGTGTAGTTTTTATTTACCCAGAATCCGTTCGGGAAAACAAAACACTTTGTGATTGAAATTTCGTTACATTTCGTTGAGAAATTCACAAGAAAGGAGCTGTATTTATCTTATGGATGTTCCTTAAAGTCCATACATGATTTATGTAAGAGATTTGAATACTCAGGAAACCCCTGGGTAGATTCCATTATACATTTTTTTTGTTATCTGCATATGAATTTGAATTGAGTGTTCTAGGAATTCTAGAAATATGACGCATTTCAGAGAGGAAACCAAGTGTGTTCTTGTTTTGTTGAGGAACTTGCTCTATCGTCGTAATTTTTAGTTGCGATGAAGATGTACCTGAGCAAAAAAAAACAATATCTATTTTGGTGTGACAAAGTCAAGTCGTTCGCTTTGATCAAAGTGAGAACTCCTTTTTATGGAAATTTACAAACTCTACGGAGCGGCTTGGCAAATCACAAAGATAATTTGAGGAGACTACAAAGTCCAAAGCTAAGCTTTTGTGTTTAACAGATGAACTGTAGATGAGAGAGGATGGAGTTGGGTATGTCAAGAGAGGTGTTTCGTTTAACATCTTGTTCATCCCAATCTTCCCCAGGAAAGGCTAAATTAAATAGGTCAAGCTTTCATGGCAACACTAGAATATTCCAGAGAAAGTCTATGAGAAAGCCTAATACACTAAAAACAATGTAAAGTGCTTCCAAGAACAGGTGAGTTAAGTAACCAGAGTGGAAAACATAGAAAGGTAGACGTCAACTAAATGTCATCCTTTGAAAAAAAGATAAATGAAAAACAGACATATCTGAAATGACTAGAATGGAACGGCTATAAACATATTCGTGTTTTGTTTTCTTGGAAGACTTTTGCATTTTATTTACATTGAAAAATATTGATGAATGTGAAAATCTGTAGATATAAATAGAATGAATCAAGAATATAATTAGGAATATTCTTGGCTTAATTTATGGTGTTTTAAAGTGTGATTTATTCTTGCTTCAAGATTTCAATTTTCTTGTAGAATTCATAGCTGCATAAAACTAGTCTTTTTAATTTATTCTACGAAATTTAGCAAACCTTAAAGGCCAAAGGATTGACAACTCAATTAAATCAAATTTAATATAATTGAGTTTTGAGGCTCTACGAGTGTAGTATTTATTTAATCAAAGTAATTCATGGTTGTTAATATCGGACCAAAGGTGTTCCGCCACTGCCGAATCGATATTTCCTTCTTTGTGGAAATTTATTTGTGGTTTCACCCTTTGGAATTTGTTTGAACTACAATGGAGTTTGAATTAATTGGGTTCGCGGACACTTGAATCATTAAGGTTTGCATTATCCTACAGAACGAATTCTTCTTTTATCAAAGTTAAAATACCTTTGTTAATAACTACACACTTACATACTTAAGTAATATTATTCGGAATAGAAACCACATTCGAATATTTCTCAAGGTACTGTGGACATACAACGTCATGAAGGGAATTGAAAAGCATTTTGTGAAAATTTCAAACGTAGATTTGTAGTACTTCACAAGCCAAACAGTTTTTATTTAAAAACATTTATATCTCGAGTTTGTGCTGAAGGCTAGTTATGATTTAAACGACAAAATGGTAACAAGACTTTATATTTTAAGGTATGAATAGACTTGTAGCTAACCCTCCGCACAATTTTGCGCTATAAAAACTTTTAAAAATACCCTAATTTTGACGGATTTTTGGACGCAACTGACTGTAGCTCAACAACAGGGACTCACTTTGACCTGAAACTTCAGATATATCGCTAACAATCCATGGTAAAAACAAAACCTAGCTATGGCATGACCCTCATAGACGGATCCATCGAAATGACTTCAAGAACTTTTTTCGACATTTGCCCTTTTGTGGCTCAGATAACACTGTAATTGTCAAAGTTTTCTGGTGGTGATTCTATTATCCAAGCTGCCCTGTAGAGTTTCATTTTATTTTCTTGTTCGGGATCATTGGTCCCTTTATTCAACGAATTTCTTATGATTTTGAATATTTTAGAAAATTAAGCAAGCCTATTATTCTACTTTCAACTCCACCGCTGTCAATTTTACATTTCTTACGAATAATATACGCAGCAATCTTTAATTCTCCGAAACGGAAGTTCAAACTGAACTTGCTTATCAAACAATATTAGTGCACATACACGCTATAGAAAGCTCAAGTTACAAAATCTGTTGGGTAACCTCGGATCCGGATGCGGATCAAAAACAATATTTCCTTTGGTCTTAGCAGTATAAACTATATTTACTATTGCAACCTAATATTTATTACAAAATCAATGTACCAACATTGCATTATCACATTTCATCTATCAGATCCCTTGTTTTCTGTTAGTTTTTTCGAAGGAAACAAACTGAGTTATAAAACTCCGACGAAGCATAAAATACCTCTAAGTAAGTAAGCTGAATTTTAAAAATACATTGAAATCTGGAAGCGTTGAAAAACAAAACGTGACACTGACGCGTGCTATAGTTGAAAACAATAATTTATTCCTGTTTTCGTTGTCATACTAGTTGTTTACTTACTTAGCTGTCATGATGACCTTGAATTGGGAAGGGCACATTTTATACAGGCATTGTAAAAACAAAGGAGCTTGTTTTTTTGAGCTCACTTCTTTACTGATCTAGATTGATAGACACAAGTTTAAGTGGTTTTGCAAAGTAGCCAATTAAAAAACTCATCTTGCCATTGTGTCTTCTTATAAACTCATTTTGTTTTTATGGAATTTTGAAAGGCTACCTTCCTTATAGATATTCACAAGTATGGAGACAGTAAATTT
>JAANSQ010002988.1:0-10857 GCA_036850885.1 Lepidocyrtinus dapeste
CTAGGGAGTGAAAAATAGAGTACATATATACACGTAAAAGACGGACCTATTCGTTAACTGCAGCAAGGCAAGGAGAAAGAAGAGAAATGGGTAGAGGCTTTCTACTGCAATACTCTCCTCTGAACGAGAAAGCACGAGAGCAATGTATTTTGTTCAATTCATTCACGGGGTGCACATGGCTTTCTTTACGTTGTGTAAGATTTCAAAAAAAATTCTGGTCATGATGGTTTTTATATAATGATGATCGTTTTTTTTGGGTAGGTACAAGGGAAAGGTAGATGAAATGGAATAAAGGACAGGAGAAGATGAGAAAGAAAGTGCACACTCGAGGAAAAATGAGTGGGTTTCACTCTCAACTCAATCTTTTATTCATCTGGAGGAAAAATAATTTCACCGACGTAAGAAAACTGTAAGAGCATCATCTGTCCGTAAATGTCATCTTTTCCATTCCATTCGGTGAAGTCAAAGCCAAATGAATATTCTACCTTGTTGTAAATTGAACGAGATGATAAGACATTTGTATGAAATTAAATTAAAATATATACGATTTCAATAAGAAAAGTAAGGAAACATCTTTACTTAAATTGTAGTTTACACGAAACGTTTATAAAAGAATACAATATCATTTTGTTGTGGAAGTTATATGGGGATATGAGGTTCCCACGTTACGGTAAGCAGTCATCATTTTATAGATTCCATGAGATCCGGAACTAATGTAAACATTCTGGATTTAAACTATATCATTTGATTGGTATGTACGTCATGATCCCTCATAATCATACTTGGCGAAAAGGACTACATGTTTTTTCCTGCTTTGAGAACAAAGTAAAATTAGGTAACGAAAAACCGGCTAAACACTTTAACCTTGACTTATCCTTAATTGTTCATTTCACGAAACAGCATTAATTTTTGTTAAAACATCATCAATCACCTATATATACAGTCGGACAACGAGCAACAACATACATATAGAGAACAGGAGATAGCCTTGGTTCTAATGAGGAGTTTCCTGACCCCTCCGTACATAACTTTTAATGTATACAACTATTACTTATTTAAATTATAAATTCACTAATTGTAATTGCAAGGAAGAGAGATCAAAGTTTGTTTTTCGGAATCTCCACTCTTTCTTGCAATGCAAATAGAGAAATCCAGATTAGCCTTTAAAGTTAACAGTGTAATTCAATAAAATATTGTTTGGGCATAATTGACCAGAACAAAAAAAATTCACATTGATTAAGGAATGAATGTATTTATCGAGACTCGAACTCGATGAGTTTATATAAATTTGAATCCATCTCGTTAGATCACCCAACATTTCAACTCTCACCCGACAAGTCACTTTGCTTACGGGTCGCTTAGCTCGTCTTCTTGATCATTGTCATTCTCTCCATCGTAGAATTCATTGGCAGGCTCTATCCTGGAGTCCTCCTCGCGCTGAGACAATCTTTCATCGGGATCAGGCTCTTCCGTGGTTTCATAACTCAACGCGTCTGATGGAACGTCCTGAAGTTGGACACTGAATAAATCATATCACAAAGACAATTTATTCAAAAAGGATATTTGTGATTTGACTTTTACATAAGAAGTACGAGTTTAATTTAGATTAAATACCTTGGAGCATGTTGTAAGATTTTGAGATTGTCGCAAACGTGTTTCACAATAAGCTCCAGATATTGCTTAGTGTTGGCATTGTCCTGACGCGTTTGTAACTCTGGGTGAAGGGTAAAGTCGGGAGAAAAATACTCAAAGTATTCTGAAATCAAAATAAGACGGGTTGAATATTTATTTTGTAGAAAGTATTACGTTTAATACCGCATAAGCTTAATCAAACCTGTGTATGGAAGCTCATTACTAATAGCTTCATCAACAAGCAAGGAAGTTTCGTAAGTCCAACACCTTGCAACGTTCTTCACCTTATAGCCACCACCACCAAGAACCAGCAAGGGAACGTTTAACCCCCTCACAAATTTGACACAGTCCCTAGGCCAATTTTCAGCGTTTATTGAATCAGTTAAGTTCAAAATGTAAACAAAAAATTGCTAATGTAAGACATTCTGGTTATGTATTTTTCATTTTTATTCTTACCCGTGCCCTTTAGTACTGAGACTAAAGCAACCCAAACGATCATTAGCTAGTGAGTCCGCACCACATTGCAAAACAATTGCAGATGGGCGATAGTAATCCATCACCGTCTAACAAGGTTTAAGTAAGGCTTATAAAGCTTCCAAAAAACTGTCGAATTAGAAATGGCGTATTGACATCTTAACTTCATACCTGGACTACTGGCTTGAAAATCAGCTCGTAGCTTTGATCATCAATTCCTTCCTGAGAGAAAATTGAACATTAAAGCGGCAAATGAGCTAAAAGGTAAATTGCAACGTACTTACTTTTAGTGGTACGTTCAGGGAATAGTAACGTCCCCCTTCTGCTCCGATTTCATACATATCGCCTAAGAAAAATCGTTACATCAAGTCCAAATAGTAGACTACTGCAACTTAAGTTTTTAAGCCTCTTACCAGTGCCTGGAAAAAAGTAGTTTCCATATTTGTGAAAAGAAACCGTCATCACTCTATCAGTAAGATAGAATGCCTCTTGAACACCATCACCATGATGGATATCAATGTCAATGTACAAAATTCTCGCATGATATCTAGAGTTTGGTTAGAATCGGGGTAATGCAATTAAATTTTTGTATTAATCAAATTAAGTTACAAGTCTAAATTGAATTTAATTAACCGTAATGTGCATACTTTAGCATTTCTAAAATTGCAATCACAATGTCATTCACGTAACAAAACCCTGAAGCTTCGGTTTTCTTGGCATGATGCAATCCTCCAGACCAATTGATGGCAATGTCACAGCACTCATTGTTTAGTTTGACAGCTCCCTCCAGTGATGCGCCAGTATACATTGAACAGAAATCAAAAAGGCCATCAAACACTGGGCTGTAAATTCATAAGATAAAATAATTTCGGTAACGTCTTTTAACGCTAGTTAAAGCAAAGCTGGTAAAATTAAATGACAAAGTTACCAATCTTCACCAACGTTGAACACGCTTAAACTTTTGGTAAATCCTTGAATGTTTTGTGGGGTGACACGCTGCAAAAACTCGATATACTCCTCAGCATGGAAGCGACACATGTCATGTGCACTGGCTCGATAAGGTCTATAAATTTCCATTTTCTTATCCAAGCCATAATTCAGAACCAAACTATGGGTAACTGCTAATCTGTGCGGCTTTACAAACGAATTTCATATAAATTTCATTGCTGTTATGTACCGACTATCAAGCCCTCTTTACTGGAAGCTCTTTACTTTTAATTATGATAATCATCTATACCTGTGGTTTTTATTTTATTTAGATATCAACATAAATGATTGTGATTGTGCATACAAATTCTTTTCAACTCGAATTCAGTTTCAAGAGTTTGCAAGTGGCAGAAATTCCAGTAAAGGGGTACATCAGGGTTATATTAATTGAAAGCAGGGACTGAAATAAGGATATTTTCATGTTACCTTCATGGGGTGTGAATTCCCATAATGAAAGTTGCCTACATCCTGGTCATAAAAATACGAGACTATTTTGTTCGAAGACATGGTAATGAATTCACCGTATTCGTACTAATATTTCCTTCAAAATAAAGTTAGCAAATGACAGATGTAAATTGATGACGAAAATAGACTAATTCATTCTGTCTTCTGTTTTTGGCACAGATTATTCAAAGCACGGTGTGACACGCGCAAATTACTTTGATTGTTCCAATTCGGTTTTTTAACTATTGAGGTTTCGTTGAAGTAACCAATTACTTGATTTGATAGATTGCTAATGCCAATATTGCCAATAATTTCTTGAAAGGGACGAGAATCTCATCTGACTATGGGCAATACTTGCATGTACTGGTGAGTGGCTCAAACAAGTATTGTACACAAGAAAATAGCAAGGAATGCGAGTAATGCGACTCATACTACATGCTCAATATAGGCATTGCATCAGATCAGAGAGGAATGGTATGTTTTGGTGCACGGAAGACACAGGCGATGGGAAATGATTTCTTCTAATGTTTTTAATACAATGCCTCAATTATTAATAAACCAAAAGCACTACCTTTGAATTTATGCAGATTTATCACTGGCATCACCCATGATCCCTATGAATTCAGAAATCATAAATATCATATCATAATATAATTAATGGAGTAGAAGCAACTTAATACATTACTAGAAAATCAGTATTGGGTTTTATTTCTAAAGAAATAAATAAATTTACCTTTTCAAGAAGAATGAAAAAATACACGTAATGCTTTGTCGTTTATAAATATAACCGAATTTTTGAATACATAGTTGATACACATTTACCGACCTTATTTTATTACTTTTAATGCATTAGTATCATGTTACCCAGACAAAACATTTTACAAAAGGATAAATACCGAATTACTTAATACGATAATTCTTCTATGAACAATTATGAATTTCAAAATAAAATTCTCTTCAATGTAATCGGAACTACGCATGGTACAGGCATTTTACTCTCATACTCACAAGCACACCAATTTATATGGCCATTTCAATACATTCACCGTTATTTAGCAAGATTGAGCAAGAATAATAATTTCGATTGCAGTAATTCAAGCATATATTGTATTCAAGTTCAAAAATTTATAAATCGATATAAATGTGATGAATGAGATGCTTTTCATTGTTCAGGAATTTCCATGCGCAAAAAGAGTAAGTAAAAATGTCCACACAAGTCGTTCCTTCCCCAAGACAAGTTGCGAAATTTTCGATAGTCATGGCAGCTCTTAAGGATTATGTTTGTTCTAGTTGATCTAGTTTATGCTAGCGTCGTTGCTTCTTTGGATTTCTATAAAGCATTCGACTCTGCGGATGGATGTAAGTTACTTCAAAAAAATCAAGTCATTTATACGGAATAAAGAGCGAATGGTTGCAATCAATTCTTTCCAATAGATATCAAGTTGTGAATCTATGACATAATGGAAACGGTAGTTGGACTTCCGGTAGAAAGTATCAACTCATCCCTACTATTCGCTCTAGGACTTGCCTATTACTTATTTGTGTGTTCTATTCGAAGATGATTCTACGGTAGTTTTTGTTGGCAACCAAATCAAATTCACACAAGCTAGTACGTAAAAACTAGATCAAATTAATGCGTTCTCACTTTATCCTTAATAGAAAAATGTTCTTCCTTACTTAAGGCCCAGCTAATGCCGATTAATATGTTTCTAAATATTCATTGGCCTTGTATGCGCAATTCATATTACTCTTGAGTTTTTATTTTTAATCTGTATCTATATTTTTGAAGTGAGAGATATCTGTCACTGGAGAGTGAAAATATTTTTTGTTTATCAAGGAGGAATTGTGACTTTCCTCTCTAGCCATTGGGACTTGGATAGATGTTGAGAGTGGCGCTCTCTTTCCGCCTTCCTATTCGTCTGTAGCTTAAGTTTGCCTCTATTTTACTAATAAGGTTAGCCAGTAAGTCAAGACATTAGATTAAGTTAAATTAGATAATTGTTTTATAGGATAGTTAGCCAATAAACAAGATTCTTAATATAATGTCAGGTTGGCTTCACGAAGCATTCTTTATTCCTTCTTCATCCTTTCATTTATATGAAGCAATCTAACGGTATTCTACAATATTCCAACGAGAACCTCATAATTGGTTTACCTTAGTTTGGTTCCGCTCAAAGGAAAACTCACGAGCATTGGCTTTAAGTGGAGTTGCTGTATGCCCTCCCCCTGCTAGGATACTTCATAAAATAGGGCATCACATCTTTCTAAAATCTACATTTATAATTCTACTAAACTAAAACTGACAAACTTAGGAATCGCGATTTGTTGTGTCAGGAAATGGTCAGTAATTTTACTTTCGCCGAATTATCGCTGAATTCGCCTTTTTACTAAGTGAAAATGGCCATAGGTTCACAAGAATTATTAAAAGATAATACACAAAGTGTTTCGGACAACTTCAAAGAGTCACAATTTGCTTAACTTATATAGTGTTAATCCGTGAGTTTCATATCGTATGATGTTTCTATTTATCGGTGAATGTCTTGGAGCTCCAATTCTTGAAGGAGCAGAAAGCCTATATGTCAATTGTTGTTGATAAAACAAGATAGTATTTGATCTCTTCAGTCACAAACCATTTTTTAATGAGACGTTTTCGGACCTTCTCCAGCAGAGTGAGTACCAGTACCATCCGAAACAACAAATGTCAATTGGGTGCAGAAGCGTGCATCAAACAATTTGGAATGAGGTCAAACATGCACCATTAAAATAAGCATTATTTGGATAAATGGGTCTTTTGGCGTGACATACATGAAAGCATCCTTTAATGGGAAAGTTTGGCGACAGGTCGTGCAATTTGTGGTGAATACAGTGTAGTAGTACATGAAGCTACGAACTTGCATAAATTTTTTCTCTCTTCTCGCTTCTCATTATATAAATTCGGTAAAACCGAGAAAACATAGTGACAGAAAAAAGTAAGTACACAGGGCAGGTAACCTTAATTAGTGCAGCAAGAAAAGTCTTTCCTTCACGGAAAGAGAGTGGAGGAAAATAAATTTTTTATGCATTCTCTAGAAAGATAGGTCATTTGGAGTCTGATCTTTTATCTGACAGCATCAATTTTAGTAGCATTTCTTCACCTTGGCTAACTTTTGCGTTTTTAAATTTTATTGTCCTCTTCCTCTGGAAACAGGTAAATTGGAAAAAAATGATAAAACTTTATAGCTTGTTTCCAAGTTAAGTTGTTAGGTTAAGTTTATTTAAGTTGCATTACTAGGATACATATCATATATTAGACTTTCACTTGAGACTACACATATTAGGAGGATATCATGGAGAGGAGATAATTGAGAGATAGAATATTTACTTAACTACCCATTAACCCTACTCCAGTTGGTGTTCGTCGCGTCGTGAGTAAGAAAGTGTGAACAAAATTAATTATAATATTTGTGGGTAAAGGTCATTCCTTTTCTCTCCTCCTCCTCCTGCAACTTTCGACAAACGAGGCAATTTAGTGGATATGTGTAAAGCCGGCCGGCAAAGAAAGAAAGTCAGCTTAACTTACATTTTCAAGATGAATGTATAAGCATGCATGTATTGCTGGAAAAGGAAAAATAGGATTAGAGACAGGCACTTTATTGGAGAGGGAGATGAGTATGAGCATAGCCACACCATCACAAACAATCATCGACATGTAATCGAAGTTCCCTATTTGCCGTCAAAGCGTCTTTTTTAACCGATGATAGGCGTGGTACAGTGGTTAAGCACGTAACCTCCGTCATAACATTAAATAATTCTACATCACACCTACGTATCACTGCAACAATTAGGATTAACAAGATTGATCGGCTGTAGTCCCGAAGGAAGCCACAGGACGATGCAAGTCTTTCTGGTTCGCGTCATTGACCAGTCGGGTGAGCGAATCCTTAAGGCCTTAGAGGATGTATCAAAACTTTTAAGCAGCTTAAGGTAAATTACATATTCAATCATGTATTTATTTAATGATTGTACCATTTAATGACATTGTGTTATATTTCAGGTCGGGTGTGTGTTCGTTATAGGGAACTATTCCATTGCCACGAAGTATTTTGGAGACCATTCACAGCTCGTTTGTCATGGGCATGCTGTTTGGGCATCATCTGGAGGTGTTAATGCGGTTATTTAAGTCAACCGTGTTAAATTGAGTGAGTTGTTCAAACTGACCGATGGCCAGAGTGGGTATATATTTGGTTGTATGATAGTGTAGTTCAGAATGTAAGTAAGTAGATTTCATTTTATAGTATAAGATATATTTATTTGTCATATTTTATTCCAGATATCTTGGAATAGATGAACCAGATAGGCCTGGTTGTTGAAGCGGGACCGATGGTCACCCTCACAAAAGCGGGAGTGGAGAAGAGCCGTCGGACCTTCGGGATTTTAGGAAGAAGTGGAAGCGACGTTGTATCGTGAACAAGGGTCTACTCAACTTTATTTTTCGTCCAAAACTTGCACCTTTGTTTGTCAACTGTATTTTTTATTTATTCAGTGTACTCACGGGCAACATCCCCATATATGGCTGGAGTATTAGGTGGTACTGCTAGCGATGGAATCAAATAACCTACATTTCAAGACACCTTGAACACGCAGGGATCTTTTAATTATGCAAATTATGCAAATTCGCCTTCCCTCTGGCCTAATTCCTAGATAGTACACTGTACTTGTAAACTCTATCACCGTATTTTAAAATCGAAATTATCTACTGAATTATGTGCTCAAATTACTTTCAATAATTGTAGTATAAAGAACTTTTAATTCTCTTTCGAATACTGTAAAATTAATAATGCACTTTTTATTATTTTCATGACTGAAATTTGGGACACTGCACGCTGGTGCGTCTACTCTCTTCTCTCTACTTTATACATTGATGTGGGTGATAGTGGTAGACGCCAATTCATAATGGCCTGAGGTTTTCCTTTTACATGGTACCACAACGGTGAGCATTACACCCAAGTTAGATGAAATTATCCAGGTTTGGTATTGCAAATTGTCTCCAACAATGGAAAGCGATTTGTGTTCAATGATATTGAATATTATTGTAAAGGTTATAACATTAAACATGTTCTCTCTTCTGTATATCATGCTAGAAGCAACGGAGAAGCAGAACGCTTTAAACCTACGTTCACATTCTTTAGTCAATTGTCAAATTGACGTATCTACATAATTTGAACCTAGAAAATTTCTACCCAAATATTCTACAAAGGTGCTTTTAACTTCTAAGTTCTTCGTGTGTGTGTGTTATATCGTGTTATATTTCAGGTCGGGTGTGTGTGCATTATGGGGAACTATCCCGTTGCCACAAAGTATTTCGGAGACAATCCAGAGCTAATTTGTCATAGGCAAACTGTTTGGGCGCCATCTGAGATGTTATATAAATGTTATATATATACGGTTATATAAAATTGAGCGAGTTGGTCAGAGTGGATATATATTTTGTTGTATCATAGTGTAGTTCAAAATGTAAGTAAGATTTCATTTTATAGTACAAGATATATTTATTTGTCTTATTTTATTCCAGGTATTATAGGCCTGGTTGTTGAAGCGGGACCGATGGTCACCCTCACAAAAGCGGGGATGGAGAAGAGTCGTCGGGCCTTCGAGATTACAAACGAATCTTATGAAGAAGTGGGAGTGACGTTGTAAATTTTTTTTCGTCAAAAACTTGGTTTGTAAACTTTTTTTGTATTTATTTGGCGCTCACGAGAAACTTGTGGTCCATTTAATTTAGTTATACCTTCGTTATGTTTAACCGTGATTATTGCATAGTTTAAGGTACTTTTAACCTTTAAGTTCTTAGTTTCAACATTATGCCGGGTTATTTTACGATATTTAATCCCCAATGTCGGTTTTCTGTTAATCTCCAATGCAAAAACCTATTTGCAAGTTTCTTTTCCAACCTTTTTTACTTTGTTAGAAAGGGTATAAATACCACTTGAATCTCCTGCAATGAGGTTCTCTTTGGGTTTAGCTTGCAGCCAGTCAAGTTCTAGGTTCAGTCAGGTCCAGTTGCTAGCCATTCGCTCAATTCAATGTTACGTAGGCTTTTTACTCTTTAGACACTGATTCGCTGCCAGTCAGGCACATATTTCTCATTTTAAACAGTAAATTCAAAGATTCAAAAGATTAAATATATTTAAATACGAAGTGTAATGTTTTCTGCTGCGTTGAAACATGGACAAATGAAGAAAGCCTCTTAAAATTTACATGGTATAATACGCTTAGCAAATATTATGATCTCATAGTAATGTCAGCGAGAAAAGAAGTAAACAATGATGTATATAGTTTAACCTGTTAAGTAATAACGATAATGTGGTTAGGATTAGTTTGCAACATTTAAAGGACGGTAAACTGTTTAGGTTAGCTATCATAACCTGGATATCTCCTCCGTTGCCTTTTCCATCCCGTTTACACGTTCTTCCATCGATCCTCCATGTGGTCTAAACGTACTATCAGTCCAGACAGCTCCTGTCTTATTGCTGCCACAATCTGCGCCGTATCTAAGCTGTGCTGTGAGTCTTTCCATTGTTGAAGTTGCTATTTTGCCTTTGGTATTAGTACCTGGCAAAGTCCTCTCCGTACAACGATCCTCGAAATGAGATACAGCCACTTACTTTTGCGTTCCACAAACAAATACAGCAACAACTTAAGAAATGTACCTCTTGCCTTTGTTTGCTTTTTTCAGTCCTCCCGGTATGGCAGTGAGCCTGAAAAGCTGCGTCAAACTCGACTGCAGCAATTCATACACTGTTGTTCCGCACCAGCTATTTATATTTTCAACCTATGCAGATTACGGGACGACTGACCTAAAAATTAGGACAGTTTGAGTTCTTTGTCTTCTTTTTCCTTTTTTTATTTTTGATTCTGGAATCGTTAAGTTATATTTGTGTAGATATTTACAATATATTCTAATAGGTTAAGAATTAAGTAAATACCATTCTATAAGGATATTAATACCTCAATTGTATGTCAATAGTTACCCTAAGTTGTAACCCAAGTGTGTACTCGTAGAGATTTGTAGAATGTATACAAATGTAGTGTTAATAAATAGAGGATGCGAGAGGCATCAAGTTGCCTACAGACCAGCCTCAGAGGATCAATGTCTCGTAAAATATTATTACTCCCATCATATAATATATCATATAATATCATTATACCGTTATTATTAGTTTACCCTCATAATAAGTCATAGTGCCTGCTAATTGGAATAAGACGTTTTTAATTTTAACATGTGACAAAAATGTGGTTTAGCGTTCCTCGTGTATGGTAAAATGATTTTAGTCCTTATCA
>JAANSQ010002989.1:0-10855 GCA_036850885.1 Lepidocyrtinus dapeste
CCACGTACAATAATAAAATTAAAAACAAGAAAACTTTTAGAGAGACAAGAGGGTTGATTCACATTTACAAAATATCTTAATCCAGTCGCTCCATGCTCTTTAATTTTCCTAAAAACGTAACGTTTTTATATGAAAATGTATAAATAGTGTTGTTTCTACTCCATAATCAGTACTACTTTTTGTGATGGGGGATGTATATAATTAAAGCAAATTCCCAATTATTCTAGTATCACTGGCGCGTTGATATGCTCCCGATGAAAAGCCAACAAATAAACCTTTTCTTAAAAATACACAAACATACACAGAAGGAAAAATAAGAAACAAAACAAACTCTGTTTTGTAAACTGTTCCCTTTTAACAGTTTACCCGAAAAGCTCTACAAAGTCTCCAGTAAATCTGCTTTTTCTTTTTTGGTTTCCTTCCTTTCCTTTCATTCATTTTCAACTTGAAGAAAAGAACTCCTCTACTACGTCAACCTATGCATGCATTCAAGTGGAGAAAACTTTAACTCAAGAAAAACATATAGAAGCAGTTCCTTAAAGTTTCTTAGTATCTCTTCTCAAATAAAGTCATTAGTCCCAATCCAAAAATGAGCATGTTCAATTTTCTCACTGTTAGTAAGGCCTTGTCTCCTTTCTGTATCAAATACTCGCCAGTTTACTTTCTTTATTATCAACGCGAAGAGAAACGTGGAATACATTTCGAAAGAAATTCAAACATTGCGTGATTGGCGATTCCAATTAAATCACATGGTAGAAAATACTCTCTCCTTGCTACAAACCAAAACTACATATTAGTTGTGAATACTACTTGGAGTGAACAAAACGACACGTCGGCAGGAATGAAATTATTATGAGGTTTACAGCGCACCATGAATATATGGATCTATAGCCTAAGAATAAATACCCTTTTGCAATGGGAACCACTGGACGCCCACATAAAAAAGTCTTTTAACACCAAGACCGATTACAGAGTACAATTGAAATTCCCCTTGCTTCACCTTTTACCACATGGAATGATTCTAGTGGTATTGAAATAATTGGCAGTTTTGCTCATGCTATGCACGCCGTATCATTAGACTGTTGGCACTTTATGCGGCACCAATTTCCCGCCGAACCATTTCATTTAATTCTCTACACCATGTCATTCACGTCTCGCCGCTATTACTATTTGCTACATTTTCTTTCCCCAAAAATGTTGTTTTGTTTTCTCTATAAAAAAATGTTAAATTCAGCGATGCTATTTAGCATCCTCGTAGAAAGTAAACCAAGTTGTGCAATGTGCATTTAATGTCTTTATTTCATACTTTTCCTGCGTATATTTAGGATGAATGTAGGCGGACCAAAATTCCTTCTGTTTAGCAAGCAACATCCAAAACAACCATGGACTCTGCATTGAAACGAAGAAAATTTTCATAACTCTACTGTTTCCTATGGATTGGAGGTAAAAGGAATCGCATATTTTAACAATTTAGAGCTGTTCATAAACTGAGACAAAATGCAATAGCAAAAATAACGAACAATTTGGTCTTTTGCAACAAGCATACCCTCGTCAAATTAATTTCAGTTATTTTAAACATTTTTTTAAAAATTGCCAATCAAAACAAACAAATCCGTTGAAAGCATGTAATAAAACTGTCAAACCGTAATGAATCAACCATCCCCAAATCAAAATAACTTTTCTTCGAATGAGAAACAGTCAGTGACAAATATTCAATTAGATTAAAACTTTTGTCGGGGCACGTTATTTGCCTGTCAATCAAAACTTTTCAGGGGCTAGAATTTTCCTAATTGTCTGCCGTTTTGTTTTCGAAAAACAAATTAATATTCAAAACTATTCAAAACAGTTTAGAATTGGTTACTCCAAAGAAAAAATGCGATAGGGAGAACATGCATCCAGTGGTAGACATAAGCGCGGTTTGCATGATTGCAACGCGAAAAAGTTACGGTACCTACAGTTAAAATAATTCATGAAGGGCAAAAACACTATCTCGAATTTATTCAATACTCATTTTAGGTAGGTAGGGTAGCAGAATTAATTGTAATGCTCCCTAAAATCCTTATTGCCTTACCTATCAAACCCTAATTTTTTTATTTGCATTGCATATAGTCAAGCATCAGCATTCTTGGCAAATAACAACAATCAACAGACTTTTTCAGGTAGTGTAACTCTTATATTAAAAAAATTGGTATGAAGAGAAAGAAAAGATGACTCAATTGATAAGAAAGCCCCTCACCTTTTCGTAAGCATCTTCAAAGACAATTCATTTATTTAATAGCGAAACATTTTTTTTCCTTCTCAACTCATATCGAATTTCAACGCGCATGCATGACTAGAAGCTTAATAAAAAATGGTAATAATTTGGGTTGTCCTTATAGTTCACTTTGCGTTAACAAATAAGCAAGGCATTTATACGAACAAATTATACTATATTTTTATCTTGGTAGAAACAGACAGCGATAATTTTTCATGACATGTCAAAATGGCAAAAAGCGAAAGAAAAAAATATTTGCTACAATTTTATTATATTTCTTGGGTTGGCAAAATTCATACATTATTTTTTGCGCGAATATCATCCAAGAGTTTAAAAATGCAGGCCTTTGATATAAATGTCAATGGTGAGTAATTGTAGGTACAAATGTCCCATCTAAAGCCATATGACAGAATGTCCATCATAACGTAAGGGAGTAAGCTCTCCTACATCTTCAAGTTTAAAGCAGAAGCAAAAAGTTGTTTAGGGAAAATATTATTTTGTGTTTGTGAAGAAGACCCACGGTCAAGAAAAGATAAGACAGGTAGCAATCGAGAGGAGAGCATCATCATAATGTGAAAATTTATTGCTGAGCAGACGATCAACTTCAGCAACAGGCACAGAGAAGAAGTATTATATTACGATATTTTTTTGAGCAAGTAGCTCTATAAAAATGCAAGCTGACTGAGCAAAAAAGAATAGTTTTTTTTATTTAGGGATCTCTAGCTCTCCGGTTTCTTTTCTAAAAATTATTGTTTCATTTGAGTTTCAGTGTATTTACCAATGCATGTCCATCATTTTGGACAGAAATAAAGCCATGATTAGTACTCGTTCCTTCTCCTTTTTATTAGCTTGTGACCGGTTGAGAGAAAAAATAACTCATCGGAGTTATTGTTGATGCATGTACTCTTGATGATTGTCATGATGTAGCTTTCGCGATTATATAAAGGCGAATTGTATAATAGCGTCCCGGACTCATCAGAGAGTGCACAGTAGTAACTATTATAATCTTTATTATTGTTTGCAAGAAAGTTGCGGTGGAGTGGTAACAAGTCATAAAAAATAAACTAGAGAAGCTTAAGTCTAAATCGTATTTAACTCATGAAACAATGAAAGTCGCTCAAGCAACAATAATAAAAAATAATAATAATTTTTGCTTGAGTATCCCTCCGTTTTTTCACCGGACGGGTTTCGAGAACCAGCAGAAATATGAGAAGAAGCAATAATACTTTGGCAGTTTATGAATGTAAATATGTATATGTACCTATGCTCAATTCGTCTTTGCTTTTAGCCATATGCGAGATAAACAAGGGGAATTGTATGTTATCAGTCTAGTTTTTCACTACATTAGGTTCCTACCTTTTCCTCTTCAGGATTAAAAATAATGCGCAATATTTATTCAACATTTTCAGAAACTAATTAAAATTAAAACACAACTTTTCATGAGAAATCACTGCGCAATATCTTTTTCAACGTACTTTGTCCTGGTTTTTGCAGTTTGCCTTTTCCAGTCAGTTTCTATTTAACCATATTTTTTAAATTAAAAAAAGATTGCGGAGTACCCTTCATCTGTGGGCGTAAATTTTCTTTCGGGAGGTTAAAGGAATTAGTCGGTTGCTGCTTACAAAAGAATTTTCGCCCTCTCTGCTCGTTCAATTTCAAATTGAAGTGCGTACAATTCTCATCCTGAACTCCAAGATAAATTGTTAATATTCATGATTTTCGTTTACCAATTTACTTTGAAGGAATATTTTTAGAAACGGAGACCTTTGAAAAGTTGGTTTATTTCACTTGTGGAACATAAAACAGTTTTTCATTTTCTCTGAGATGGGTACTAAGCAAAGCAGCACTAAAATAAGCGTATTAATTGTAAGCTTTTGTTTTTGCATATTACTCCTTTTTCCTTGAGCAATAAAAGTGAAGGACAAAGGGCAAACTCGATTTCTTCCTGGTTTACACCATGATTCCTTCTCGCCACCTCAAAGCTATGAGCACAATTGAGTAATCTACATTTTTAGAAAATGTTGACCAGTTTACTTCCACTGACTTGTCTCTTCCAGCTCTGTTCTTACTCCAACTCACTTTTTTTTAATCTTCTTGTTTGCTACTTGCATACGCAATCCACTTACGAAAGTCAAGAGGTAACATTATTATAGTGAAATTAAAGCAGAGAAGGGGATAGACCAAGATGATATTAATATTATCAGAAACCAGTTTGTTGAAAGGACATTCTTCTCTTGGATTTATTGCTTTTCGATTAACTGAACCAAATGTCTTGCGAAGATGCTACCTGAATTTGGAAGTTTTTTTTTTTATCTTCTCCTGTCAGCAAAAGTTTTACTCCCGTGAAAATAACAAGTTGCCTCACATCCCCCATCCCCAAAATGATTCTGCCTCGAGTGAAATTGAGAGCAAAGTTTTAAGATAAAATTGTGCATTATAAACTCTAATGCAACACTGTTTCATTTTGGTGCATGTTATTCCAGGGTTTACTTCTCATTTTCCATTTGAACAAGAGAGTAGAGTGCTTTTATTATGATTTCACTCTGGTCAAGGGAAACGCTCCTTTGATCTATGAAGGTGGTAACAAATCATTCATTTTCTCTAAATCATTCAGGGTGAATTTACCGAGCAATACCATTTACTATTCAAATTGACTCCCTGAAATTGGGCCTAATCTAAATATATTCCTACCATTTTCATTTTTAGCATCTGCTCCCTTAAAAGAAATGCATAAAAATCTTAATCAAACAAAATGCACGAATCATGTCAAACCAAACATTAAAATGCAGGGATATCCAAGTAACTTGTTAAACTCTTCATAAGTAGGATTTCATATTGTGTTTAAATCTCTTATAATTCTAGACTTGTTCTCCATTTCTCCATCTGCGTACTCATAAAAGCCACTCTTTCAGTTTTGTCATCGCTTTACATCTTTTCTTTTGTTTTAACCGTAATTACTAGAAAGACGTGGTCATATTTACGAGCTCTGATATTGGGTGGTTTTCTTAATTTCCTGGTTCCGTTTAGAAAGTAAACGGCGTTTTAACCAATTTTCTTTTTTTTTCTAAAGAGTTTTTTAAAAGTTGGTTAATATTCTTGAACCTTAATATCAAAAATTTATGTTTAGTATAATATACTATTGAACGAACAAATACGGTTGCTGGAAGCCTGGAAGAATCTTTTTATTTTTGCATAATATTTAACAGTTACCATCGTTGCATGCGATCTCCATCATACAGTGCTGATCGTATTTTGTTGTTCTGTTGCTCTAGTCTAGTATTTTACCGATAGCATAGCCGTAACTATTTTATTTATTCAGTAGCAGATGTGTTTGCGAAGCAAGTTATGTTAATTAGCTTAAGTTTTTTCCATGCATCAATATTTTTAATTTATGGTAACATGAAAACCAAATGGTTTCAAATCTATTAAAGCTAATATCAATATCGAATCAAATTATTAACCAGAAATTAAAGAGGGATAGTACGGCTTAATGGTGTAAAACTGAGTAGCGTTTCTTGATAGCATTTAACTACTTCCGGTCACTTTTCATTCTGATAAATGCTTGATAGTCTAATGTTTCGAGTGTGCTAGCTCTCAGGCAATTTTTCTTAGTATTCCCTAGTTCCCTTGCTTATTTTCGGTCAGTTTAAGAATTGATTTTTATCAATGGTTAAACAGGTCATTCTATTATTTTCATAAATTCACGCATTTTCCTCAAGAAAAAACTGGAGAGAGAATTAGGTGAACATGAAGCTCATTCTGGATTCCACAGAGAGTAAATATGCAACTCAGGTAGGCAATAAAATTTACAAATGAATGAAATACTTCTCCCCCGAAAAAGCAAATTAATGAGAGAGCAAGTGATTCTAAATGATCCCACTATTTCATTCAACTCGGCATTTTTCTTCATACTCTGTAAAATATTTTACGTCCGTCAATACATCAACCCTTATTATCGCTATTTGATTAGCCTGCCAGCATCAAGTTCGACTGGCTTCTTTGGCTTCTGGTGTTGAGCAAAAAAATACAATGTAAAAATCAGAACGTGATGCATAAAAACTCAGCTCATTAGTATCGCTTCTCCAGATTTCAACGTTTTTTATTCACTTTAATTTATTCCCTCTAAATCGAATGGGAACAGCTTTCGAATAGAAAACTGTGTGGTCAAGAACGCCACCAAAGTGTACTCGGGGAGACGATAGGGGATTCGCTTATAAGGGCAATAAGTGCTTCCATTCAATATCAGATGATCAAAATCGAAAGGGAATGTTAAAATATTTTTATGTAAAATTTATGTCCTAGACCTCCACCTGTTTAGCCTTAGAGGGAAATGGGTTTGCTTACCATCTAAAACAAAATTCAACCCCATGTTTCAGCATTTAACAATCCTAGGAAGACAATAGGAAAAAATACATACAAACAAGACCAACAAAATTATTTGATTCCGTAACACATTTTACATAAACAAATAAACAAATTCCAGACCAATTTATACTGCACTCAATTGTTGTCTAATATCTACTAAATTTCATTTAGCAAGAATCCAATGAAGTTTTATTGGAACAAGTTGCTCTTAATGTTGTGTGCATTCCAGACATAAATGTGTTATCAAAAAATTTCAGTGTACTTTCATTCGGAATTTCGTTTGCAAAACTAAAAACACTTAAAGAGTCTACTAAAATCTCACAATACCCCTTCGTAAAGAGAAAAATTGCTTTGGAATGATTACATTTTTCTTCTTACGGTATACCTTTGTTTATACTTTCACGTGGTGATATCATCCTGGCAAAAATGATCGTATCGCATGGGTACAAAATCCAAGCAAACTCGGACACATTGACCTTACAAGAAAGAGGAAAACTAAAACTAATTCTTTCAGACAATCTCCACCTTGTAACGAGCGATAAATCGTAATTAGTTGTCATTCAATTAAGGCCTTTTATCTGACTTTTTGGGTGTTTCACGTATGATTTATGATTACAGAGCAGAGGTAGCTACCGCAATTACCACAAAGTTTTAGAAAAAGGAGGGAATCATTACTGCTTGTTTGCTTGCATCTTGTAATTTATATTGAGTGAAGTGAAAAAAGGAAGCCAACCAGATCAAGCCTTTGGCCAAAAAACAACAAGTAAAGCATCATCATCGTAGTAGAGAGTATAGGTATGTGTATCACCCGCATAGATTTATTCGTAGGTAGTATCTAGCCAGCATAATCATCATCACTATCGCCCAAACATAATCAAGTTTGTGGCTCTATCCCTACGCAAAAAAAAACTTTTTTGAAACTTGTAGTCGCGCATACAATATATCATGTTTAACGAAAATGAGCGCATTTTTAAGTGCTCCTAGTATTGACAGCGATCATTGTGACGGGGTCATCTTGATTCGTCAAATAAATTAGCATTTACGAAAAAGAATTAATTGGATATGGCCTAAGGACGTATTGACAATTATACAAGAAGCTCTTGAATTACAATGGGAATTACGTTACCCATAAATATCGACCAATTGTCTTTCCTACGCTCTCCGTTCTCTTCTAATTTCGTTATTTCACTGATCTGGTTCTGATTCATTCTTAATGAATGACTGACTCTCCGTTAGGAAGAGAGTGGAATTAATGTGGCCATTACTTCTATATTTTGCTAACATTCATCTTCTCTGGGATGACGGTGATGGGTGCATTCATTCATGCAATCTTATTTTTTTTCTTCATCTTTACACTACAGAACAACACGAAAACGTCACTACAAGCAAGTTAAAGGTTGTACCTGACTTGTTTCTCCTTTCAGTTTATCCTCATCACTTTATTGCTACAAATGAGAGGAAACATGCGCCTTGCTAAAATAATGAGAAGCAAATAGCCAAATGGGTATAATGATAATCAAAAACGATCATCTCTAAAATGACCCACAACTAAGGTAATAATGATCCCTTTTCTAAACTCCTATCAGAAATAATGATACCATGTAAAATGCGCATTTTTCAAAATATAGTAATGAAATAAATAATATTTAATCTTCATATTTTACCCTTTGTTTTCTAGCCGAGCAATACAATATTTACAAGAGCCACTAATCAATTTTCTTGTAGCACTCAACACATTCATCATTGTCAAAAATTGCGAGCAGATTATTACGGCTAATTCAACAAGTTTTGCGAACGTGTGATAACACTCATAAAAAGTACTTTTTTTATTGAAGATTCTCAATGCATTTTTGCCTCTTGGTGGTAAGTACATAACATATCATCAATAAAAGCTGCTCATTTTTATTGGTACAAGACCCTTAAAATTCAACGATATGAATGCTAAAACTCACAAGGAAAATGAATGGAGAAGGAATTTTTTGTGTCAATATTGGTGTCCTCTTTGGTGATTGATTGACTGATTGAATTTGGCAGTTGTGAGGTGCAAGTAGTTGAACCTTTTGGTGGCAACGCCAACACAAAACAAGCACTAGTTAACAAATTCAGCTTCATTAATATTTTACTCAAGAAGTAATCTGAAAAAGTAAAAAATGTTGCTTGGTAAGAAAGAGGCTTTTCATTCATTAAAGATGCTGTAGCGGCGATGTACGCTGTATTATTATTGATGATTATATGTAAGTCGTCTTAATTGATAGTCTTCAGTTTTTTTCTAGTGTCCACGCAAATTGCTCTGTAATTCGTGCTCTCCATTCTCTCTAGCTGGAATGATAGGTTACGTAATCATTCAAGGTTCAGCTATTATGAATGCTCTGATGCAATTAAGAAATTCCTTGTTTGTACACTCTCTTGAAATTCTTTCCGTTCACTGTTTACAGTTCATTCCGGTTGACTTCTTACAAGAGCAAAATTCAAAGGATAAATACTGTCCATTTGTCTCAGTCACTTCTTTAACGAGTTACTTAGGGATAACAATATAATCGTCGCAGTAGGTTATATTTATTTTTAAATGAGCTTCGAATCTTTCAAAAACAGCTAAAGTTTAATATGCTGTTTATCAGTAAATCAGACCAGAAAATTTAAATTAGTGATCGTACATGTGTACAGTCTTGCACTTTATGTGTACAAGCAAAGGGTTTTAAAATTTTGTAACTCCTTATAAACCAAAACCAACAAATAATCAATTCTTTAGGAAAACATGTAGGTAAAAAATAATCAGGGAGAGAAAGGAGTAGTCAATTCAGTGTCTCTGTCTTCATGATTCATGCGTGTCAAAATTTTTATCTGCGAAATGCACAGACGGTTTACAAATCTCGCATTCCGAAACACGAAAAGGTATAAGTACACTTTGTATAAGGATTTATGATGACTGATTGATCCCCATGGCAGGATTGATAGGAGCTGCTAATTATTGCACTGTGAAAAATGCGCTAAAGGCACATGAAAAGCGTGTTTAGTGCGTTTTCCTCCTCGTTATATGCTACAGGAGGACCAAGTTGCGACATAAAAAATGACAGAGGAGTCCAATGAAGGTGTCACGCATAAGTCTTTTCTTTAAAAAACAAGTTGTCCAATGGGTATATCGACTCTTGAAAAAGTGAATGAAAAAAGAAAGACGAGACAAACTAGAGAAAAATGGAATATTACAGGCATTCACTACAGTTAACTTGAAAAAGAAACAAGAGAACCATTGCACACACACAAAGCAGAAGAAAAAGGATTCCTAGCTTAATTGCAAAATGATGTTGATCTAATTGAACCTGTTTTAAGGTTGATGATAGAGAGGTGGTGTGGTGGTAACCACTAACGAGCAAAAAGAAGAACAGTAGCGGAGAAAAAAAACATTTCACTTCAGGAGTAAATATGTGCTTAAACATGTTACTGAATAAGCTTTAGCTACCTGCATTACGTAAAACAGAATGCTGGAATATACTGCTTTCCCGTACGGATCTTTGCTTTGGCTAAAATCACTAAGAAAGGTGAGGGATTAGTTGGTATTTATGCGTATGCATATTTGAAATCAAAGAATATTGGATATTACCAAAATTTACTACTTTTCTTAATTATGATTGAACGTCTCTAGAGCTTCATTACCTTTACAATTTATTAGGGGCAACTTTGGACTCAATTTTACTCACCTCTAAAAATTTTTTGCCCATCCCAGACTTGGTTTTCGGGAGGAAATGAGTCTTCCAGCCAGGATACTTAGCAACCAGTGACAGAAGATTATCTGGACTTGGACTTCGATGCGATAATAAAATAGTATTCACCTTTCCAAATTATCAGTTTACCCCTATTAATTTCTACTCAAATTTTCTTTGTGTCCTTTTGGTTGTTCCAAAAACTCATTTCACTCAAGACACCCAATGACAAAATGTTTTGAAAAAAATGATTACTTATTTTTGCGTTATTCTATTTTAAGGGATTATTATTTAGAAATGAGCTTAATCAAATTGGGATTTGGATTAGGATAATTATGTCATTAGTCGTCTTTCTATTTTAACTAACCCATATGGAAAACTCTTATTATGTTTAAACAACAAGTTAAAACTCAGTGAAATTATACCGGCAGAAGGGAGAACACTGAAAGCCAATAGAGACTAGTATTCGTACAATTTCTTAAGGGAACAACATGCATTAATGTTCCATCCGTCTAGTTTCATTCATCCATGCACAACC
>JAANSQ010002990.1:0-10855 GCA_036850885.1 Lepidocyrtinus dapeste
TTCTTGAAAGATCCCTGTTTTCCGATGGTTATACTTAACGCTAATTTGCTCACTCATCTTAACTTCCTGCTTTCATCTTGCTTCTGCTCGTCAACGAAGCCCGTGCAATGCGGAAAGAAAAAGAGGGCTTGGGTTACCCGAGTTAACCCTTTTTTATCTAATGAAGTCACAGGATGGATTAGAATGTAAGAATGTTGGCTCTTTCAAGTGTAATTCCGATGCTTTTAAAACAAATTGCTATTTCCTCTTCTCCGATTTCGTATTCGTAAAACGAGGCTAGGAAAAGTGGATTAGATGCGGGGCCAGTGTTAGAATTGCCTGGTGGTGTGAGATTACATGTTCTGTACCAATTCTTTAGGTTCCTCTTGTCTTTTCGTGCCAAAGTATCATAATGAAAGCTACTGGATATAGATGGAACGATAGGACGCGATGGAAGAAATAATTTCATTTCGTTTCACACCTACACATCTAACCTAGGTGGAGGTGGAAGTAAGAGTAAAACTATTTTCAGTGACATGTCACGAGGCAATTAAGCTCGCTAATGGGATTTGGAGAATGCAGTAAAAAGTTATTTCCTTTGGGAAGTGAACTCTGAATTTAATTTGGATATTGGGATTTTGCTCCTTTAAAGCTACTCGCTGCAAGTTGCAGATAGAATGATAAATTCTTGGTGAAGCACCTGCACTACATTAGATTCGGATGGGGACATAAAGGAATTCGATGTCTTCGGGTGCTTTTATAGGGTAAATGTATTATATGGCTGATTTTAACGTAACTTCTCTCCTTCTCTATTTGGAGGTGGTACTTGTCAATTACATATAGTCTACAGTTTTAGACAGAGACCTCTGGCATTGTCTTTTACTGGCATTAAAGTATCATTACATTGTTGCCTTTTGGGAATTTAGTTTGGAAGCCTAAACAATAAAATTCTTAATGATTGCCTTGTATGCTCATTTGTTTCTATTATCAGTGCAGCCGGCGAACTGACGAGGTCTAGGTGAACAATAGAAACAGAAAAAGGAAAAAGTTCTTATTTGACCATACTCTGCATTATGCACCGAAACCTCCAATTTTCTGTTAGGTAAATAGACATTCTTTAATGGACAACTAACTTGTTTACTTATTGTTAAGTATATCTGCCTATTTATAACGTCCTGATTGCATAAGTAAACAAGCAAATTGCGCAGAGTTGTTGCAATAATGGGTTACTCATTGTTGATAAATGGAAACAGGCTCGGTCTTTCACTTTTCCTTAATGCAATATAGTATCTTATGCTGTATCTCCTTTCTTGATTGTCACAGCCACCCACCTATGCCCCGAAACTTGATAAGAATCAGTTACGTTTTACGCTCATTACAGACACAACTGCACTGTAATAAATCGAGAGGAAACATCTTTGTATGCTCAAGAGTGCATAGCATCTGCTACACGAGTGCATAACAAGATGATGCTGCATGTGGCATTTAGCAAGTTCCTCCCATTTTTACCAAAATAAGAAACAAGGTCTTAGTTGACCTTCTGGGCAGGAAGAAAAATTCCATCCATGGCATCGACCATACCGTCTAAAGGTAATATTGAGTTTCGGGATGGGATGGAATGAAGCCCATGGCACATGAACCCAAGCTGACAGCTACGTACGATTCAGAGTGGTTTACATTGCTAATGAAATGTTCGTGAGTGAAGCATTCTGTTACATTTTGTAATTCAGGTGTACCTATCATTTAATGCAAATGTGATTAAAGTCTCAGCTTTCACTTTCATGTCATTATTCATAAGCTATAATATTCTTTTGGTTTCCAAATTTCAAAATTGTCTTGCTCCCCAGCAGGAGAACAGCATCACATCCTTTTAATGAAGCCATGCCCAAACACCTACAAAATCTTTGCGTAGGTTTCTCTTCTAAAGTACACATTTTAATGAAGATGACATGTCTTCATTTTATCCTCCACAATAAAAATGTATATTTTCTTACAATGTTTTAGCCACACAGCGTGTTCCCCACTAGTCATCATCAACCATAGATCACGCATCACATCACGCGTTCTGGTCTAGACAAAACAACTTTGAGAAAAAAAAATCCACGCATATTGAATCCAACGCAGCGCATCTGTTATCCATAAACGTTCAGTTTGCTTGTGGCGAGCTTTCAGCTAAAACTCTCCTACTCTTCCATTTCCTCTTAAAATTCATCTTGTCTAAAAGCCAACATTCCTTCCATGTCTTACATCGGTGCGGCGTCTTCCTTCGTGAGTTGATATTTTTTCCTTCCTGTGAGCCAACATGAAGAAAACATGCGTATTTTGGAAAGGAATGAGAGACATTTTTATGTTCTCTTTTTCTTTCATTTCAGATCATTGACAAGAACACTCCCTCCCTGGCTCGAACTCATATGCATATGCATTCCTTTAGGTATATAAATTTCTAAGCCCAGACAACATGGGATGCCATAGCTCTCTTAGCTTTCTTCTCCACTTGATTTGCCCTAGGATCATCTCCATTCTTTGAAATTCCCTTGAATAAAATACATTAGTTTGGAGGAAAGGTTAGAATAATCAAAATAAATTTGCCATTTCACTCTCACTTTATTTGAGGGCGAAGCATAGTTAGTGTAAAATAAAAATGGAAATTTTAAGTTAGTTTGAACTGAAAAATGAAGATTTTATTTCAAGGAGAAAATAACAATAAAGTAGCCTCTTCCTTCCCACTGCTGCCACTATCGTATTGCCTAAATGCCTAGGCGCTAGTTTATTTTTGCGGATGTTCGTGTAACAAAGCTTTTCCCTCCCTGAATAGAGTGGTTTTGCACAACAAAAGGCGAATAAAAGTATGGAGCCTTGTTATTGCAGCTTGTTTGTCCGCATTGCATTACATAAAATTGGCGGTGAAGGATTATGATTATGGATGTTGGGAAGAAAGGTCTGTTCTGTACAATGAATACAAATACTTGCAATTTATCTGTATTCACTTTATTCCATTTTAGCCAAATGGCAATGGTCTCAAGCTGCCCACATCTACAATTCCATTTTGATATTTTGCCTAAAGTAGGCTGGCCCTTCTACCCATTTAATCAATTATGGATGTATGGAGGTATTTTTGCCTCTGCTCACTAAATTTTTATGCTTTAGTGTACGGTACAAACAGAAACAAGCTCTATGATTATGTCTATGATCTACATGATAGTCGTGATCATCAGGATAAAATATTACATCAATAAATTTTCACAGAACAAGGACAATAATGTTCGATTTCACACTCAATTTCGTACAAAGTATACTTACCTATACGAAGTCAAGATAACTGTAACATGCAAACAATACGCTTGAAATCCATTGTTACGTTTTCTTCTCTCTCTAAAAGTGTTAGAAAACAACGGTGAGCCAATTTTATCTACCGTATCTTGTCATGTCACAAGCATTGGAAAAATGTGGAGTATCGTACAAGAAGCGCATAGAGCACCTTCAGCACCTCCTAATCTTAAGTTATGATGACCGTTTAACTCAATGCATTAGGAAAACTGAACCTTTAGGGAGCTTTAAGTGTAACAGCGATAAGGTACCTCTCTGCTATCTAAAGTAATTCGCAACGGATGCATGACAATTTCACAAAATTGTAAACATAACCGTACAACAATCTAGAATACAATCATTTTTTTTTTAATCTTTTCATTGAACGCTTTCATACCAACTTATTTTTTTTTTGCAGTGAGTTCTGAGTTGCACTGGTAGCTCTATTCTGCAGATGCATGACAATTTCACAAAATTGTAAACATAACCGTACTACAATCTAGAATACAATCATTTTTTTATCTTCTCATTGAACGCTTTCATACAAACTTTTTTTTGCAGTGAGTTCTGAGTTGCACTGGTAGCTCTATTCTGTGGTCATGAGTTTTAAGCCTTGATGAGTCCATTTATATATTCATATTTTTTTCCACCATCGAACCTATAAGGCTTTAGCATACTTAATTTATGAAAAATGACTTCAGTCTAAAAAAAATTGTGGCAAGACAAAATGCAATGCAGCGTACCAAGGTGCATAAGGAATATGCAGGTACGATACAATGAACCCAATACACAATTGCACTGACATGATGACAATAAAAAGGCTTATAAAAGTGATAAACCTGCTCTCTTCAGTAAGGGAATGTTAGTATAGATTAAAGCATTAGTCTTCATCATTTTTCCATTTTATCTGCATATTTGAAACTCAAAGGGTATGCAAAAAAACGTGTTGGTGGCTTTGTCAAGACTAGGCTTTGTACTATTTTTTCACTCACACGAGCTGTCTTGAGCTTCAAGAACTCTTTGAAAGTTTCTCTAATGCAATTTTACCAACCAGGCAACGTTGCAATATTCATGTAAGTTAATGTGGGCAGATATAGAGTAAGATGATCTTAAGCTCTCAAAGGAAAATAGAGATGAGTAGAATAAGAATTGAATGTCTTAAGTACATAGAATCCTACTCTCTTTCTAAAGCATGGAGACCTACAAAGTATAAAGTTGGTAAAAAGACTGATATTTTTTGCCCTTTTTCAGCTCCACACATTCACTCCTCATGTAGGAGTCTAATGTATGACTACATTGTTTGAAATGAAGATGCTGCATGCAATGCCACAATATTGCCCATAATCCATGTAATGTTTGTATATAGGTAAATATGTACATCTCGCAAATCGTCGTATTGCATTGCTCTCGTAAGTCTTTAAGTAACGTTAATGTTTACAATTTTTTCTGAGCTTAACTGTGTGCTTCTCCTAGCCACCTAGCCTCTCTATCATCTCGTGTGCTAGTGTTTCTTGTTTCTTCACATCTTTCGAAAAAGTGAATGTACACTTGGATGTACTAACACTGCTTAAGAATATTCCAAGGCGAAAAGGTAGGAGTAAAAAGTAGCAAGAAGTAATCTCGTTTTTTTTGCTCATGTTGATTTTTTGTTGGATCGTTGTACACAAAGTTTAGAATGAACAGTAAGAAGAGAACAACCATCACCAAAACATCATCCGTTTATTTCTCTTTCTCAAGTTCACTTACTTCTTCAAGATGATTGTGTGAGGATGATTACGGTGGGATTTTTCTAAGAAGAGAGTGTACGATTGTACCGAGTGTGAAAAATTATACTCGGGATTTTTTTATATTTAGTAATCACACAGAACATTCTTTTCCTCATCTGGCTGAGAATAGAAGATCCGTGTAGACGTAAAGGGAATTGTTAGTTGTCGTGTGTGGTTGTTGGTCTCAAGTTTTGTCGCGGTGACGGGATTTTCTTGACGGTAGAGTACAGTTTTCGAGAGGAATTTTACTAAGGAATAGAAAAGCTTAAGTGTTGAGGACAAGAGAGATTGTATCGTATCTGAAACTGTGATAAAACAAGAAAAGCACACGGGTCGGCTGATGGGAAGTAAAATGTATTATCTGTGAATTTCTTAGAAATTCTTAAGTCTTCAGCTAAAGTAAAAACTGGGATGATGTTTTAAGCTAAGCAGTACGCCTTGTGACAGGAGAGATGCAAGCATGAAAAAAGAACGGTTTTGTGGTTTTCTAAACGAAGTCAAACTTGAGAAAAGCGAAAAATTAACCGTGAATATTACTGATTTTACTGAAGAAAATTTTGTATTGCTAAGTTTTTTAAGGAGGAGTACACGAGGTAGTTGACAAGTGTTGTTTTCGTGGTGGGGATGAATGTGCAAGAGGATTTTTTCGTGGTTGGTCTTGGTCATTAATGAGGATATTGTTGGTTTTCTTTCTAAAGAAGTTTAAATAGGTTGGGCACAATAAAAGACATTAAAGTTTATGGATAGATTGAATGGGAGGATGGTACGATATGAAATATAATTTACTCGTATCCGTTCACACGGTCGGTGACAATCTCACTCGATATATTGTACCTAGAAACCAAAACTAAACTGATCTGGGAGGGTTTATCTAATTGAAAGTGGCAAAAGTGAATGTAGTTTTACTTTTAAAGAGTTTAAGAACCAAACTGGTTTGGAATTAAGAATGAGATAAGACCTTATCTGGAAGCAGAGGATCAAAGTAAGTAAATCATAATTAAAGTTGAAACTTTCCTATCTGTATAGAGTAAATAGTTACCGAAGGTGTGAAGCGTGAGCCAAAGGCCAAATTAGCAATTTGGAGCATGATCACATCTCTGCTTGGCTATTATCATGTCGAGGAAGTGTAAATTATTTGGTCTGGTGTGCTTCAATTTCAATGCATCTGAGCAAAGTCGAATATTCCAAAAGCCATTAGCTTCAACCTTTACTAGAAATCCTACGTCATCTTGTTATTCCAATGAATCATCGTGGTTGCCTTCAGTAATCACATCATTGACTTACTGAAACTGCACAAAATTGTGCATGGGTTTGTATACGATGCTCGTCTGAAAATGATGACGACATGACATCATGGTTTCTACAAAAGTGCAGCGAGTCATGACTATTCCACACAGTAATCATCATCATTCTCAAATCAAGACTATTTGCCATTTGTACTATACGCCCAAAAAATACATTTAAAAAGTGAAATGGAATTTGGCTAAACTGGCTAAAGAATACGTTTTTGGAATTTTGGAATGTGAGAAAGGAAGTCACTAATAAATATTTAATGACCCCATGATGAGTACACAGTATTAGTATTGCACACGTGTAATTTCACATTTTTGCACAGCTTGATTCGAAATAAATCTCCATACTTTATATTTATTCTATGCACCAGAGCCCAACCAGAACAATATGAAGATGACAACTTGTCATGACACCAGTCAAAAAAAGATGAGTGATTCTCTGACCAAAACAAAAAGTCGCGTGGGCTCTACACTTGCTCGTTATTGTTATTAGCACACCACGCCATGTCAAAGGATTAGAAACATGGCAACAGCAAAAAAGATTATTTTTTGAGATGCTATTGATTTTTTAAAATCTCAATAAAGCAAAGCAAATATGACCCTGTCTAATAGACGCATGTGGTTGTAGATGGGTAAAATGGAGAACTCCCGGAGTGTGCGTAGGGGGTTGTGCATAAAAATGACGTTAAAAAATGCTTTTGTTCGTCCAACTCGGACTGGAAAAGTTCCACGATGACATGACGGATGAATGGAAAACCTTCCTTGTTTTCCTACTGTTTCCATTGGCAACATGGTTTCCTTTTAGTATCAGGGGATAATGGAGTCATGCGAAATGGTAATATAAAATTCAGAAGGGTTTTGCTCTGTTCTGTTACGCAAAAACATGGTGTTTGTGTTTGATATGATGGCGTAAGTGTAACCACATCGGTCAAATCAATACTCACGTTCATTTAAAAAGTTTGGACATTGCGGAGTACTAAAGTAACACATTCCACGAGCATGTCAGTTGGTTCATGATATCAAGAGAACAGCTCTTGGTCGCAATGTCACCATGTAGCACTACAGCATAAGCATGATGTTGTTATCAATATCGCATATGAATGTCCATTTGCAGACCAACAATTTTTGTCATATTTTCTACGTGTTTAGAATAAGAACGGATATGGACAAGTAAGCGCAGCATGAACTGTTTATTCAATGTAGGGATATACAAATGGCCTTCGTAACTCAAGTGTAAATCTAATGGTTTACATAGGACTGACGCTTTAGCCAGTGTTTTATGGCTTCTGGGTTAGGAAAAATGTTGTAGGTATAGTCAATTCATTCGGCTCGACTGGCTGGGAAAAATAAGGTTAACTTTTTCATTAGCCTCTGTGGAATGTGCGACCATCACGTCACAGTCGTGATGATGTAAGCTGAGCTAGTGGAAATAATTTGAGTGTTTTTGCTCCCTTCTCCAGTCTACCAGAAAGCAAAGACTTTTCGAAATAAGTGTTTTTTGTCTGTGGGATTTTTTTTTGGGAATCGGAAAATAAAAATAAGTTTGGTTGGGTTCATGTGAATTAGAGGAATTTAAGCTGCTGAATGGAGTACAAGTGTTTGTAATAATTGAAACTAAAGGTTTCCCTAAAGTTATTCCAAGTGATCAGTTTAGAATTCTGGAGTTGGAATGTTGTGCTGCAATTGGTGTTCCAAGAAAAGGTAAAATTCAATCAAGTCACGCTGTACAGATCAAAGATAAGGTTGAAAATATGTACATAAATATTCGAGGTCTTTGGTTTTCAATGTCCTTTACCTGACCGGTACGAATTGTCATCAGGGTGTGAGCATTAGTGTAAAAAGTTGATTTCGATTTATTAAAACATATGGAAATGTGTTGATTAGGTTGTACAGATTTCATCTTGATGATTCAGGCCAAATAGGAATAGTTAATTTATTCCTTCTGGAATTTCATTGTTTTCATGGATCACGAATATTTCCATGAGTCACCTTCAATGTGTACATACACATTGAATGCGAAATAGAAATAGGCCAAAATAGCCTTTCTCTTTGGTGTAAGTTGTAAGTAGGGCTCACGTTAGGTGAGAAAGGAAAGTAGGGAAGGTGTGTTGAAACTTCAATGAATCCAGGCATTGACACTAATGACAAGTGATGTAAGGTGAATATAGGTACTTGTGTGGGTACAATAAAGTCTAAAGACCAGTATGCTTAATTGAGGAAGAAAACGAGACTCTGCTTGGTATTATACTCCAGGTAGTAGTTGTATGGCTATGGTGTTGAGCAAATGGGAAGTTTTCAAGAAAGGTTCGTGTTCAGAATTTATGTGGCATTCTAATTTCCTCACCGACCAAAGTCCAATTTCACTCTAAAAATATACATTTCATTAGCGTGGCCTGAATTCTCCTCTGAATCACTTCTTGGAAGGTATTGATCACGTGAAAGTGGGCAAAGAATCAAAATTTAGGTACATGTTTATGTACTTGTTCAGTCCCGGAGTAGGCATACGAAGCACTCTAATTATACGGAGTGAAAATAACAACCTCCAAATTTTTCTCTAGTTGATTTAATGAAATAAAGTATAAAAATAGGTAATATCAAGGCACGTGGGGCAACATAGACATTGAATTTAATTAATGAGTTGATAAAGTACAAGATCAGATCAGTAGCAACGTCTCTTGCTGACTTTGGGGTGCTTAAGCTCGCCACTTAATTTATCACAAAAAACGCTGACCATTGCGTTGTTTAGGTTGAAAGTAAAACTTGAGGTGAAACAATAAAAATCATAAAATTTTGTTTATTGTTTTAGTGCGTGCTCATCACATCTATGGTGTTTCTCCATCTTATTTAAAATCTTGAGGAGTACACGCACGCACCAAAAAATATCAAACGAAGGAATCAGCGATCTTATAGGAAAAAGTTTAATTGCAAAGTTTGATCAACATGATACAGGGCGATTTTCTAGCAATTGTTGCGAGAAAAATACTTCATAAAATACAAGCATATTTACATACATAGATGTACACCCATGCAAACACATAAAATATATACAGACGTGGAGTTGCTTATCGCTTTTTCATATCAGTCCATTTATTGCCTTTTATATATTTTGATAAGATTTTTTGTAAATAAATGCTTTTTGTCTTGATTCCCTTGATGGTCAACAATGTGCATGCATGCAAGCCTTTTCTAAAAACATTTGTTTTGAGTGCATTTTCCCTTCTCTATTGTAGTTTAACTTTTATGTCTGGAGATAATACATTTGAGTGATTAACGATATTCTATGATATTGTGCAATATTTAAATTTGTGTGTTGCGCAGTTGTCTCAAAGAGTCAGGCAGTGATCAAGTCCTAAAACCTAATTGACCTATATTGAAGAGTAGACAGTGTGTTTGGATGCTGTCTAACTTGGAAAGGTAAGCGAAATACCAGAAACAATTATAATTGCCTACTATAATATCCCTTTCTATAAAACCCTGCTTAATTTTGACTAAAGAGGTTTGTGATTGTAATTACAGTATACAGTGTTCTTGATAGCCGTTGCCGATATGCATGCTAAATGCCGTCTAGGGACGTTTTTTTAGCATTTATTGCGTATTTGCATGTGTTTCTTATTAAATACTCCACAAAAAATATGTTTCTCCATTTTTGCTAGCTTTTGTAAACAAAAATGGAAATATTTTTATCGTTATAGCCTGAAACACGCAAAAATTAGTGCCTTTTTGTTTACGGTGGTGTGCCCTAAATATACAGTCCTTTTATGATCGCTTTAATGATATGATCTAGAAAAACATTCAGTATAATATTTTTTGCTTAAGTGAATGAAGCTCTATACGCAATATCGCTTTAATATGCATGATGTGTTGCATAACCATAAAGAATAATCATTCAAATCATCATTATCATCATGAAGGGGAAAATGTATGTGTGCTTAAAGTCCAAATCAAATTCACCAGGCCAAGTCAATACACAAAATTACCTAAACATATTCTTCTGCTTCTATTAAGTTTTTACAATTTACGATTTACACGCTGATGGCTGCAGCGGCTCCTGTCATGTTCTACAGTTCAAATACCTATGTCAGCCACAATAATAATTAACTTACTGACTTGCGTCGAACCATAAACATTAGCATTTTTATTAGTGCTTCCCAAATATAAATCTCTTGTAGTTTTATCGGTCTTTTGTGTGTGGGCGATTATATCAGATCGCTGCAGGATCATTATCTCATTCTTTAAAAATTGATGGGATCTAGAGAGAGATGAGATGAGTGGAGTGTCGTGTAAAGTGAATGCAGTACGTGCAACAATTGAACAATACCTTAGAAATTAGAATTGATTAATTAAAAACAGACAAGCAATTATTTTCGACCCCGTATCCAAGATTAGTGATTCAAAAGTGGTTCTGACTTTATCGTCACCAAATCATTTTGAAATTTTAAAAGGACATATATCCCTGTCCACCTTTTCTAAGGCTTTGTCAATTATGTCACAATCAAACCAAAACTACATTTA
>JAANSQ010002991.1:0-10853 GCA_036850885.1 Lepidocyrtinus dapeste
GCAAATATGTATTTCATTAATTTTTATACCGCAACGATAATGCATTGTCTGCCACACTAACTACATTCTGTAAGCCTATTGCAAGCTTATCTATCAGCCAACCTATGAGCATAACTAATTCTGATGGAAATTGAATAACGTTATGGTACTTTCAACCATTCATCATTGAAAGTCGGAAGAAGCACTCGTAATCACGCAAAACATGTTAACAAAAAGGAAGACAAAGAGCATTGTTTTGTCTGAACAGTTTCTAACTCAAATTGTCCATATCGATGACTTATAAAAACAGTGCTATTAGGAACGAGAAATACCCAATTAAAATACCACTTAAATATCGAAAGTGGAATTTTCTTATCATCAAAGTTTTATTATTACACCGCCATTGAAAAAAAGCTCACAAATCATGTCCTACGTATTTTTCAAAAAAATTATTAGCTTGGACTTATTTATGATGGATATAACAAATGAGTAAAGAATCTGCTCGTAAGTAATTACTGAAGAATCAAAGGGCTGAATGAGAGGTTTAATATTTGTGGGTTCAACTTCAAGTGGTAAAGTGAAATAAGCAAAAAAACGTGCTGTTGTAGCGATTGTGTGATGCTGCAAAGTGGCGTCAACACCTAGTTAATAATCGGCACGGTTATTTGCACGGAAGAAGTAAAATTTGGGATGGTATACCTCCAATCCACTAAATCGGTAACAAGTGAATGAATAAAATTTAATAAGGTAGTGCGCCCCACCGACGAACACAATGAAGTTAACAATAGCAATGCTTTTTTCTAGGGTCTAGTAATATAAGTACCCAATTGTGAAACCCAGAACCGTTTCGTTTGCTTGTTTAGAATGCAAATTTCAAAGGTATTTTTATAGGTAAGATGATGGTTGAAAATGTGTCGTATATCACGACAATCAACCACTCAAAGTCTAGCGTGATCATCTCCACCACTTTCTTCATTTTCCCCACGGCTAATCTCTCCGACATGTAATTAATGAGACTGTCCTTATTTGTGAATGTAATGCTTAAAACAATGACAATTATAACTTCTTTACAGTTTCAAACAATGAGACAATGGCAAGAAAATCTTTTTTCCTGGAGGCACGAACTATTCATTCATTCACTTAAAAACTGCTCAGGTGATGATGAATATGCAAAAGTTTCTTTCTGAAGGTAGTTACTACCAAAAATAAAAAAACAAACAGTCACTAGTCGGGGTAAGCTAGATGAAACCTCTTAGAAAATACATTTGCAGTTTTCCTCTAGCATCTTCTTGAATATAAATTGAAAAGCAAGAGGAAGTTCGTTTTGTGAACCCTTCAGCTTAATATAGTTACAATGTATAAAAGGAAAAATTAAAAAGAATCAGTCACCAAAATCATCTTTCGTTCATTTAATTTTGGGAGAAAGATTTGATCTCAAGGCAATATTACTTTTTGATGGGTTTAACAATTATGCCTTAAAGAAAGAATGTGCGCATTAAAGGGCAATAACTTATCCGAAGCTACTTTCTCAACGTGTTAAATGGATATGAATCCTTTAAAATAATTATTGCCATGATGATGACTCTTGTTTTTTTATCTTTGGATCATCGAGTCTATCTTTTTGTGCAAGCATAAAGTATACATTCTTAGAGTTTGTGCATAAAATGTTTCAAAACGATTCAAGTCCCTGTACTTTATAGCCCAGCGGCGGTTACATACACTATACACCGAAGAGAAAAGATGTAGATGTTGGCATGTGATTGTACATGCTCAGTTCATCTAAGAGCCAACATTCTTAATCACTGCTTGTTTCCGTTACCAAAAAAGTTACACACTGGGGCTTAAAATAAAAATTAACTTTGGCAATTAATCTTCGAGAGAGTCTCTTTGAAAGTCGCTTCTTTCATCAATATGATATTTGGTTATTTGCGTCCTTACTACTCATTCCATTTTGATCATTGGACGGTGAAACAAAACATTCTCGAAAAAGATGATATAAATGAGCCGGCATAGGAGCGGACATTTTCATTAGGAAAACGAAGCATCTTCTGTTTCGTCAATGTGACCACAAAAGAGCTCTAAAAAATATACAGATTTGATTACAAACAAATAGCTACATACATTTTGTACAGCTTGTGTATATCTATTAATATGCGGGATGAGTATGCTTAATTAAGTTATAAAATGAATTACGAATTCGTTAGTCATTTAGGACTAACGAATGTTAACCTAAATTAATGTTCAACCTCTTCTGTATTAATAAACGGGTCCATATTGTGTTCCTCTGTTCAGTTTTGTGCAGCTAAAAAATAACCTTATTGTGAAAGTTTTGGCACATTTATACAGTCTAAACATCTGTGACATGGTCATAAATTTTTATAATTTTTTTCCCTTCAACAGAACGTAAGTAGTTAGGTGTCGTCCTTTCCAAAAACTTATGATTAGTCCCCTTCTGAGTCATTCATTGTACATTGTACACTCCATTGTACACTCAACTCCCAGTACGTTACTATAATTTATTGAATGATTTGTGATTATTTTATCGGTTGAAAAACAATATAAGGCGAAAATGAGTTAATTATAGCGGAAGTAAATTAGACGAGTCAATGAGAACTGGGAAGTACAAAGTACAAGAAAGCTTTTAATAACTACAAATTAAAAGGCATTAAAATTCTTAACGCCTTTACTATCAGGTATTGATGAGCATGAAGCATTTTATTTTTCCAGTAATGAAATAGTCTGTGAACATTTATTCACGCATTGTTTTCATCAATACTTGCATGTTGCGATTATTTTTGCACCACTCTCATAAATACAAGCTAGACATCTTTTTCATTATAAATTTCAATCACCAGACGTAGCCGCTACCCATCATTTATTCAACTATTTCAACCCTTAGTTCTAATGAATATTGTACTTAGCTAGGCACTATTTTTCATAAATTTAACGATTGATTTAAGGTAGTTTAAGTTCAACAAATAACCACAACCCAGACTTTTTTACCTAAAGTATATTTTACCATGCTAAATTCAAAATGTAAATAATGGAGAAAGGAATATTAGGAAAAATTGAATATGTATTCTCGACTCATTAATTCTTAAAAGCATCTATTGTCTATTGGCTCATGCCTACTTTTTCAAGCTAGCACGCATCTTATTGTCCTGCAACTTCACATCCGTCCGAGTCATCACGGCAACTATTATTTGTCTAGTTGAATGTGCGCATTTGCAAAAAATAAATATAAAATTTGTGAATAAGGAGCAAGCTTTCTGTTTTCTATCAAGCTTTAGTGCCGCAAACCAAATGAATGAACTTTGTGTGATGGAGGACATTGATGGAGGTAGTACGAAACAAAAAGTAAAAAATCTAAATATACTCTTCTAAAAAGTTAGTAAATAAGTGGACAATTGTCTTATTAACGTTGTAGCAAACAGTACTGTCTGCACCCTCCTCCTCAGGCATAACGCATAAACAAATTTAATGATTTATAATTTTTTACATGTCTCTCAAGTGCGAAAAGGTGAGAGTTTGTTGCACAAAAAATCAATAATATGAAGTCTATGATAATGTTGGTTTCCTCTCACGTAATTTTTATACTCATCCATCAATACACGGCCCTCAAGTTAAGTAATATGAATTATGAATAGTAAGATTCAAAGGCAATAATTAAAACTTTCGATATTTTTGTCGCTTACTTGTTCACTTTGAGTGTAGAGGTAGGCATCCAAGTGTCGCAATAGTATAACCGAACAATTATTGCTGTAATGTCGAATCTCCAAAGTTATGGTAGTTCATTCTTTGCGAATTTTTAAAAGCACTACTATCTTAGATGATCCTTTTAAATTACCGATAAGGCTTTTTTTATGACAGAATATTGACAAATATCTTAAAGTTTCTCTTTTAATGTTTTTTTACTTAGCACGCACGAACATGAAAAGGTCCGAATTAGATTGACTTTTTGTGTTGCGTCGTCTTCAGCAACCACTTATTAATTCTATTTATCTAAATTATTTGCACTTGCTCTCTAATTAGTACGTAGAAATTCGAGATTTGTAGATTTGTGTTTAGATTATTCATTCGTACATTCCAAATCCAGGAGGACTTTATTCAGGTCACTAAACGGACATTGCACTCTAATAATAAAGAATGTACAAGGCTCAAGCCCAAATTTGATTTAATAGATGCGACCGAACTTTTTATTTCGCAAATGTCTTAAATTATGGCACTGAGGCTTTTTGCGTTCGATGTTCAAACTGTAGTAATTCGTTGGTGGTCCGACGCTTTTGGACGATACGCTCTTTTATTTGAATAATGTTGTGAAAGTAAGTTCAAATATTGAATTTATTTAGAGATAAGGATTCTTCACGTTATATCACACAGCCTACCACTGTAATCTCTCCTGGCGAGAAAGCCTTAACAAACAAAATTAGCTGAAGGATCTTGCGGAATTTAGGCAATTTCACGTAGAAGTATGATGTTGCTCAATAGAAACCATAGAAAAAACGAATGAAACCATCTCACACGCCAACATAACTCTAAATATCCTCCAAATTTAGCACTTTTACTTTTGTTGGTCGAACACGGTCTAAGACTGCAATTTACCATAACCACAATTGCAAAAATTCCACCAACTCGTAAATGGCAAAGTGTGAAGTATCCCAATACGTAATTTGTATCGAGTTTGCGCGAGTGTGTTTTCACTTGACTTGTAAAGTTACGCAATAGTTAGTTTGGACATTAAATTTACAAATGATGAAATGAACGTAATAGTTAATTACCTCACTGTGGTAATTAGCTAGTACAATGCGATCACTGACATTTACTAAATGTTTACTGACGAGGTTAACCATTAATATCTATCCTACGCTTTATCAAAACGTCTCCGGATACTAAAGGGAAAACTTGACTTTCAGGAAACCTCCAATCCTTCAACTTGAATTGAATATAATCCACAAACTCAAGCCATTGACGATTGTAGTAAAACAAAAAGGTTTACATTGAGTGCGAACGCGTACGCGTAGACCTCTCCAACTGAAAGGGAAATGTGGAAGAAGAGGAAAAGTCTACATTTGTCAAAGATAAGGCAAAATGATTTTTTTTTCTCACACTTGAAGATAAAATTCTCACGAGCTTTCCTCTGCTAGACTAACTCAGCAACTCAATGTTTCAGGAATTAGTCAGTGTACTATACCATATGAAAGCACGCGACAAGACGGTAAACTATAAGACGATAAGCAATTAAGGTCCCTAATGTAATAGCGTAATAGTAAATGACGATGACAACCAGTTGAAATTTATCGTTCCATAGCTATGCAATTGAACAAGTAGTAGTTTTGAATCTGTACGGTATAGACAAGGCGAGCGAAAAATACTTATTAGTTCGATGACACTGATTTTTAAAGAAGAAAAAAGGAAAACTCTGAAAGACCAGTTAGTCTGAAATTAAGTACCACTCCTTCAAAATGCAAGTGGAATTGTGATGGTTGCTAACCAACATCACAACAAAATGAATGATGTTGACAAGGCCAAAAAGAAAAAAACAACGTTGTTTAACAAGCCATTGATATCCAATACCTACTTCCACACTGACTTCCTATCCTACTCTTCTTCCTACGATGAAAACAAAAACAAATTATAAGACAACCCACGTGAGCTGTCGTTTAATAAAATATACCTTAATAGGCAGCCAACTTGCTTTCTATGATCAATAATAAGTAAAGAAGGGCATATACGTTAATACATATTTTGCGTCTCTGTCTCTCTGAACTTTTATAGAAAGTCGCAATTAAAATGCTTAGGTATGATATAATGATAAATTTTAAGGTCTACTTGTGAACAAATGCCCTACCTCATCATTGTAATTTAGTACGAATAATATGAACTAGAAATTGTACCAACAAATTTCTCCTGGCTTAAGCCAAGGATATTCGTTAACGATGGAGAAACAATGTCAAGAGTGAGTTGTCTGACTGAGACTCATCCAATAAAGGACAGGTATCCCACTAAAGTAAGGTTACATGAGACCATTGTTCTGAATGGAATGTATCATTTCTATTTAATAAATTGATGGAATATGGAAGGTAACGTAAGTCCATTATCCTCTAGGCTTGTCTGAAATGCATGGAAACACTTTTGTAACATTACGTAATGTAAGCCTTTCATCAATTTAAGTTTACCATTCTGACGTAAATATTTAAGTTCTTCAGGAATGGAAAAGTCGAAACTTAATCATTCAATAAATTGGAAAGAAAGTTACTCCCTGACAATTTTACAAACGACATCAGTAATTATAACACTACTGGTGGTACAAAGTAACGCATAAACGATAAGGTGTTTTTTTTGAAATACCCATTTCTTGAATGGGTCGAGCGGTCAGTTTATGTTGTTGACGTGTAAATATGTATTCACATTTCTTTTGCGTGTCTAACTTAATATTAGTATACCCTGGCGCTCTTCCATTATATGTAACTACAATGTTTTCTCTTCCTTTTTGAATGCACATTAGCGTTTTTTACTGCTAATAATGTAAGCACGCCTAATCATGCTCGTCGCACCTTCCACACGACGTGACTGACAAGACACAAACTGGTAAATAGGTACTCACTAGCTTTTTCAAGCAATGAACCACAACAATAAAGATGGTTTGTTTATCTATTCTTACCTCCTAAAGTCCATTGTTATTGCAGTAAACAAGAATGAGTATAATGACAATGGATCTCTCTTTTTCCGTAAGCTTATGAAACGTTCTTTACCAACTTGGATTAGGTTCATTTATTCAAAAAGTGATGTTTGAGAGAGAGGTTTTGCACTCTTATAGGATATCAATAGCAATAAAAAGAAAGCAATCAATGACCTCTGAGAATGGTTTGCCACTTGCTGTGACTGCAGCTCGTCTTCTTCTTGTTGCTTTTGTGTTCGCTCATTGAGTGCGCGCACACACCATGATAAGTGTACTTTAAGTAGATATTCTTTACGAAAGATGATGGGAGGGCTCGGTGCCCTTTTCTGTTTTCCATTTTATCAATGAATGAATAAGCCATGAGCAAAATGGATATTGAACAGATTTCTTACTCGTTTTCATGAGCTTCTCAGGGCAAGAAAGGAAAAAGTGATATTTTTAATGAGAATGGCAATTGCATACATGAATAAATAAATATGAAGGAGATAAAAAATAGAGATCGATCAGATTTTCACGTATGAAGTGGACAACGTATTATGCATCCGACAGACTATGAAACTCATCTAGAGACATTGTAAGCAGGCAATCCTTTACAGTTGTTGCTGAAGGGAGTAGAGTATTATCATTGAGTTGCTGATAGGGGATAACAGCAGGATGTTAAGAATACGTTGAAGATAAAATGAATGAAGCTCGTGCTTATGGTCAAGTTTGCCGCAGTGTCTTGTCTTGTTGTCTTCAACTCATTCATTTTAGTCATTCAATCTCTACCTTATTTTCTCAACTTCCTTCCGGCCTCCTCCTCGTCTCTTTCATTTTCTCAAGCTTGTCATCAACCAGAACTTTTGCTTTTTGGTGTCTATCGCCACTTCACTGCTGCGTTGCAAGTCATTAGTATGCTGCTCAGTGCGTTATTTACACTTAATGAAAAGCAGCGGGCTTGTGAGCAGTGATTATGAAAAATCGCATTATGAGGGAAAAATTACCTAGCTAAGAACACGTTACTACATTAAATACCTAGAATAGAACAATTAGTATGTTTGGTTTCCAACATTATTTGCGCATTTTCCTCCATCTACTTTATTGTCACTTTGTCATCTCACACCAAAATTACGAAAACAAGAAAGATTTTCCCTTATCTCCCAAAAAAATTTGAATCCTACTAAATCCATATCCATATCGTTTTAAAATGAATGTAATTCAGTATTAAAAGTTAGTGATTAGCCAACATTGTCGCAATATTAGATACGATGGTAATTTCGATTTAACTACCGTCGTAATTGCATGGTTATGCATGAAGTTAGTAACAAAAAAAAAACTTTCCAATAACGCGCTCGTTTGCTCAATGAACGAATTTCGTTCGTCGATTCTGCACACACTACCTAAATTGCCTTAGCCGAAAAGATGTTAGTTATTTCGAAGAAAATTTACTGTGAAGTTGTTAATCTATGCATAAAGCAGCCAAAACTATAGTGGCTAACGCGACGATATCATTATTATGTTATACAAAATTTATGTTTTTGAACGAGTTTGTTTTCTTTCGAAGCCTATGCGAATCGCAAAATAAAAAAAAATTGACACGTTTTTTTGCAACGACGAGACGATGATAGGAAACAAGTCTTCATTAGAAAAAGTTTCATCTTCTTGTTTAGATCGCATACAGAAAGAGAAATCCAGCTAACGTGCGTTTCCCTGTTTTTAAAGAAGTTATTACATGTACAGAAGCTCAAGCTGATAAGAGAGCATTTTATTGCAATAAAAATGATAGCCCAGCCACCAAATTATGGACAATGCAGCTGCTGTTCGGTGTACTAATAGCAGCAATAATAAGATGATTATTATGATTATTATAGTGACACTTTTTATTGGCAAAGGGAAACAAGGGAAGCAGGAAATCTGCATGATGAAAGTTATACTTGTTATTTTGTTTAGAACAGAAAAAAACCTACCCAAGTCAAGACTAAAATATAAAAGAAACACAGAAAATAAGCTTTTATACGCTATGATTTCCACCTTAGCGCCATGTGCTCGACATTTTTTTATAACATTTAGCGGAATTGACGACTAGAATCTTCACCCATGATTCAAACGTCAAGCTATTGAGTTGGCTAGGTGTTTTGAGTTTTGTGGACAACAATGTATTTTTAAAATCATTGCACAAAGCGTCATATTTTTGCCTTTTAAGTTTTTGCTCATGGAAAGATACGTTTTGAATGGTTTCTTATTAAAGACAAACTTAAAGCAGAAGGTGATAAGTTTTTCACTGTTAGGACATTGGACAGGACAAACGCAAATTTTTATTCCGTAATAATCCTCATCACATTAACAGAAAAATGACTTCCATTTCATTAGAAAGAGAGAATGGATACTCGATTTGAAAGTTTTTGTAAAAATTATATGCAAATTTTAAAGAGTTTTTAAGTAAATATACAAGTACTAATGCACAAATTACTGCATACCTGCAACAATTCCTTCTCCTGGGAATAACGTTGGTAAATACACATGCATATGTTGCATTGAGGAGAGACAAAGTACTACAAAGTAATTTGAATGAGCCAACCATTAAATGATGCAGGTGGTAATTTCGTCTCGTGATAAAAGCACGTAGTAATCAAAGAGACTTATTATTGTCCATCCCACCCAAACTGTTATCACGCAAGCAAGCATGTATCAAATATTTAACGTATACATAAATATGAATCATACATCGATATACTAGTGCAAAGAAACTATCCACCAGAAATGTCCTTTTATAATACCTTATGCGTGCAAAGCAAAAAGTGATAACGAGTTTTGATTTTTGATGAGCCATAACCAGTCAAGAATATAAAATACTATTTTTACGAAGTAAAGCGATCCGTCTCAGGAACCTGAAAGCCAAGTTATGCATTTGTTATTGCGTATTTAAAAATTTCCTGACTTGAACTTGTTGGATCGGAAGGAAGGAAGGAATCGAAAAGATAGAGGAAGTACATTACATCTGACCAAGCATTGCACATTTCATTTGCATACATATTATTATTATTATCATAGTATCTTAATATAATTTGCTCATGGGTACTGTTTTAAGTGAACAAAAATATGTTTGAAATGAGAAAACACTCGAGGAGGAGATAGGGGAACAAAGAGGTACTCGCAAAACCGGTAGACAGACAGAAAATGCGATATGCACTTGATGCCACATGTAAGAAACCACAAATCAACTATGACAATATCAAAATTCCGTAGTATTAGATGACCATAAAAAGCCAGCTTCCCTTGTGCACTGCAATAGCAGTACTGAAGCACTTGTGTAACCATTCTGTGGCAAATTATTTTATTATTCGTGCACCAGAAGATAATGCAGCTTCTTTTTCTAATTTGGAAATTATTTGCATATGTACATACGCGCCAAAAAAATATTCATTTTTTCGTCATAAGTAAATTAGAGACAGTCAACTGAGCATGAAGTATATAATCGAAGTTTTTAGTAGGTTTGCCAATACTTCATGTAAATCATCACTTTATTCAGCAGCGCAGGGTTTTTTAAATTCAGCAACTACATTTATCATATTAGTGCAAAAACAATGACTTGGAGAATTTCATTTTTGCTAGAAAGCCAGGGGTTGTTGAAGGCAGGAAACAAAGGGAAACGGTGTTATGCAAGGAGCTTTTCCTTTTTCAAAAGTTGTGTGCATAATATAAAATTTAATAGGGATGAAGAAACTCACGTTCGGTGTTCTCCACAAAACAATCGAAGGGAATTTCAATCAAATCGGTTTTAAAAACATTTATGATATGGTTGCTACAGTATGACACTATTTATACTTAAAATTTAAACTTACAGGCTTTTACTAAATTATTATTTGAGAAAAGAACTAATTAAGTTGGCAAATAGAAAAACTACTTACCGCTTACCATATTCAAAAAATTTTTACTATCTTAATTTAGTTTCATCAGCGCACCAATTTTTAACAGAGAAGTCAGCGTACCTAGAAAGGGAAAGCGAACAAAAGAAGACACTGAGTTTTATGGACTCGACAATCAACAAGGGCTGACTTCTATGTACATATTACGATAAAATAATTCAAACACTTATCACTAAAGGAAATAAAAACGATAAATTCTTTATCCATGGTTAACGATAGGTTCTTTTTTCTAAATTCTTTCGAAAAATTCTAATTTGATAATTTCGACAAATTCTCCACCCTCGAAAACC
>JAANSQ010002993.1:0-10851 GCA_036850885.1 Lepidocyrtinus dapeste
GAGGTTGGGCAAAGTTCATTGGATATCCAGGATGAGCATGTTGCATCTGTGGGGGAGGAGGGTGAAGGACTATATTGTTAGGGTAAGGGAAAGGATAAGGCACACTCTGCGGCACTATGAATGAAGGCTGCACTGGGGAAAAGTTATTGGGACCCATTTGACTCGAGTTTATACTTGCAGTTACTGTAAGGAAAATAAATAAATCCGTTAATTAATTAAATAATTCCAAAAAATACTGTCATTTATTTTGTATTGTAACTTGTAACCAACTTGGATAGATATATCCTTCAGGAACTTGAACTTGTTGTTGCACCAGCACCGCAGGCTTTTTTCTTACGCGACAGAAATAATGGAAAAGAATGGCCAGGAAAATGATGAAAACCCCAGCAGTAAACAAGTTTGAAAGTCTACTCATGTTTCAAATTTTAAAATTTCCCGGCGGTTCAAATCATGGAAACTGTATAAACTAAGACGCCTCTGTCAAGGTCATTTGAACTTGTTGGATTCAACTGAACCCAATTCAATGAAGAGCTCAAGAGATACACGTTTTCACTCTCGGCACCCAGGTTAAATTCTTAACTTCACTTTCCCAAAATTTTAAAACTGCAGTTAGTGCTGATTATGAAAAAATATTATGTAATCCTGAAAAAAATCTATATTTGCTTGCGTAAAGCACACTAGTCGAGTAGGCAACTAAATTAAACTTGAACATGTTTATATTCTAAATCTTATTGAGTCAGATGTAGGGACGACTGGGACGAGTCGAAGAGTCTTTCGGCATCAACAAGTTGCTCTTGTTCCATTCGTGTTAGACATGAATGTAATATTTTACATTAAGCTTATTGCAGTCGTCATCGTCATAATATCATGTACGAAGACGAGGTCTTTTTACATATCCTTTTGAATTTCTACTTACTGACTGCATACGGGGAAATCATGGGAAAAATAGACGCAAAGTGCAAAGCTTAATAGATTGGCGATTGGCTATAGTTTCATGTGCTTATTATAATATTGTACATCTCTTTATGTTATAATTACAAATTACAATTGCAGAACTGTGCTTGGACGATGGGTCTTGACTTTTGCACTTTTTCCACCCTTTGATACTTCATAATACATAGACATTGCTTAAAAAAAATTAGTGAATGCTACGTTTATGAAATGATATGAATATTTTACTCAAAATATTAGCTAAATTAGAGCTGAAGCATTGCATTGAAACCTGGAAATGGACAAAGGACTCATTTATTCCCGAGAGCTTTTTCTGATGCCAAAATATTCTTTTAATTTTACGTTTTAAGTGAGATTGATCCGATGAAAAATGCAAACTATTTTGTTTAAAGCAGGATTTCTTTTGGGTGGATTAAGCCAACAAGACAAGCTTTGATAAACACGGTTATCAAGCAAATGAACTTCAACTTCACCCCAAGTTCAGCTGGAATCTGCATAATATTGACGATTAGGGAGACTAAATTTACAGTCATGCAAAAATAATTATCCAAGCTTTTAAGTTTAAATCCAGTAAAAAACAATGTCAATGCTTTATAACGGACTGGTTTTTGGATTTTCAATTTATAATAATATAATCAATTTTACTACCATCAATTTATTTTTGGTTTTGGGATTGAACTTTAAAGCAAATTATTTAAACAGGATATATCATGAAAGCAGATATTCTTATGTTAAAAAAAATTATCTTGAAAGATCCTTGATTATCTGAGCAAGGCTCGCCAATTATAAAAATTACGAGAGTACAAGGAAAACCAGTACATTTGTTGCTTTTAAATGAGTCACCTGAAGTATTTTTCATTTTAAAAAATTACGATTTTTGAACAATAATTTTGAGCTTATGGGTCTAAAATTATTTTCGCAAAATTAATTCTTTCTGCGTCAAACACCAATTCATTTTTAGAAGCCAAGTGCATTTTTCGCAAATGAATTTGCGTGATACTTCTTGCTAATTTCCAGATCCATGCGTTTTTCTTGGAACTGCAACATCTTTTTGTAAACAAGTTTTCCTTATGCGATTCATATTGTTTACAACATTACAACTATCTTAAACTCTGACCTTTAATCCGGGGACGAAGGTTAATCAAGATTGATTTACTTGATGATTTTCGCCGTTTTAGAGTTTCGTTGACGTCTTGAATGCACTACGGAGTAGAGTCTATGCACGCGGATGAACTGGAATACTGGATGATACCGATAATTCATGACTTCATTTCATGAATCAAGAGTCAAGACTCCAATAAAATGATTAAATACCAGAGGGATTTCAAGCCTTTCCTTAATTAATAGCTGGGGGTTAAGTAATACTCAGTTTGTTAGCAGCATTAGCCAGGCTTACACGTTACTGTTACTAAACAGTCAGTGATATTTTTGCAAAATTATTCCAGAAAATAAACTTCAAGTTGGAATAGCCATGTTTTCTTATATTGCCCCTAGGGGCAAAAATCTTTACCTTCTACTTAGTTTAGGTGCTGCATTAAATTTATTAAATTAAATTAAAGTATTAAATCAATTAATAAATACTTTCTTTATAAATTTCTTAATTTCCCCCACAGGAATTTTACTATTTTGCGCTTCCATCGAAGCCACCTTAGTTGAAGAAAAAGTATCCTGTGATGAAGCGTTTGAATGTGCACAAGGTAGAGTTCGTCCATAATATATCTAGCACTGTGATAGCTTATCAATGAATGATTAAATTTTGAATTTTATATGTGAAATTCAAGGAGCCAGAACTGGCTTTAGTGTAGGTTCGCAGTACAAGTACAGTTACGAAATGTCCAGCACGTTATCTCTCGGTGCCGAGATTTTCTTTTATGTGCCCATGGAGCAGGATGACAGTAGAAAGAATAGTTCCTCCAGCGGTTACATTTGGGTAATGCCAGTCAGTAACTGCGAGCTTCTAGTGAAGTTGCAACCAGATGAAGTGGTAAGAATCCCTCCCTATCCCAACATTAATGAATTATTGTAGTCTCTTTCCAGGTTTAATTTTAACAAAATTTTTAGGAGGAGTATGAGCCCATTTTGAAGGTCGCCATGGTTGACGGAAGAATCAAACGTACTTGTTACAGCTCCCAACAAGATGTTTCAGATAAAGGAGTGAACGTATTGAAAGCATTGACCTCCATGTTACAGGATAGAGGGGCCGAAGCTGATATGGAGGTAAGTAATTCAACCCTTTTAAAATTAAGGTTCCTCGTAAGCCTCCTTCACGATATTATGCTTTGTCTCCAGACCACAAATATCGGAACATGTCTGACTAAACGTGTCCACTGCCCTAGTGAGAGCTTATCAATAAAATACCAGAGCACGGTCCACTGCAGTAGACACATGGAGCCATGGAATCTCTTGGAAAATTACCATGCAAAGCGTCTAAACTTTGAAGGAAAACTAGAGGGTTTATCAGAGTCCCACTGCGCAATGGAGGTAAAAGACGTTAGTCACATGATGGGAGACCTAGAGCTGACTCTACTGAATCGGACAGGACTGAGCGTTTGCATCAACTTAAAAAATGATGGAGGCATCCTAGATACGGTGGTTTGCCTAGAAAATGAGGATTTAGCTGCGATTGCTACAGAAGATGGAAACTTCCGGTCGAGTGTCACTCTCACCCTTCTTGACGAAACCCAGGCAGAAACCTTCCCTCCACCCTCCTTCTATCAAACCAGCCTGATAAGTTTGGCCAGCGACTATGCATATTTGACCCCTGACGTTGCACTACCTACGGAAAACTTAGGCTCAACTCTCGCTGGAATAGTGCATTCCATGCGTAGCTCCTCCACCTCTCTTGATCCTCTTGAGTCTGCTGAGATGATGGAACAATTCCGTTCGTTAGTCATAGGTGGTGCCAACTCTAAGCAGTTGATGGATGGACTACTTGAGACTATTCTAGAGTCTCGGGGTGATAAGAAAAATTCCAACTTGTATCTTCAGTTGGTATCCAGCGAGGCCAAATCCAAAGAAGTTTATGATTTCTTCCAGACGGTATTTTCAGACGATTCGCTCCTCGATAAGATCTTTGACGAAGAGATCAAAGTAAAACCCCTCATTACCAAATTACTCGATACAATTTCCGAACTCAGGAGTACAACCGTCCATTTGTTAGAATTTTCAAACTTCATCACTACCTTTTTAAATGGTGAGCACAAGGACAAGTTCTCTGATAATATGAGGGTAAACGCTGTTATCATTCTTGGCGAACATTTGAACGAATACTGTGAACACATGGAGGTCAAAACTGGAGGACGTTACTGCGCCAAAAACAAAATGATCCAGTCACTGATAAAGTCTGCCTTCATGATGGAAAGGGCTTCTATCACGAGTTACGAGGAGCTTGTGGAGTTGGAGGGTTTGAGCATATTCTCCCATCATGTAAGTGAAGTTTGGCCGAAGAACATTTTTGAGAATAGGCGGAATGAGGCAGGAAGTTTCTGGGCGTTGTTCAGCGGCACTAGAACTAGACCGTGTGCGAAGGAAAATAAGAGATTTCTTTGGAGGGTTTTGGAGGACCATGGTAGTTCTTCCAATGAGAGAATTGCAGCCTTTTTGGGGATGACTAGGTGCTTAGATGAGACTGATGTAAAGGTTATCAATGAAGTCCTCAAGCAGACTATTGCTGGAGAGGAGGGTGAGTTTACCTAAAGTTCAAAGGTCAACGGGAGAGTTTAGATTGTTCACAAGTTTATTTGAAATTTATTATTTCAGAACTTGTCAGATTCATTGAAGGCTACAAATCGTCTCGAGTCTCCTTCGGGCTGACTGAATACGAAGCTATAGAAATTCCGGAACTAAATCCCGTGACCCTAGGAGACCCTCCCAAGGTGACCAGAGCTTCGAGTACGCTCTACACGCAGAAAATTGTAGGAGCTTCAGCAATCAGTTTGGAGACCAACATGTTGTACTTTGACAAACCCGCGTGGGTTCCTTCACTGATCACTTTTAAACTTCAACTCTCTCGGGATGACCGAATAGAATCTATGCTAAAAAATGACGCAACTGTGGACCCACTCGAAGTGGAAGTGTACGTGGATGACTATCGCACTCCTGAGATAGCCCGATCTACTTCAGACTTTGATATCCTTGTGGTGGTCCGATATCTGGGGAAAACTCAACACATCATAGGCTTTCCAGTGACGAAGGAGAAGCTCCTAGATTTTGTGATGGAAGCGCAGCGTTTCATTCAGGGAGGTCTCCGTAGCACTTCCTGGAGGCCTGATATACCCCGCAGGCTCCTTGATTTTCTCAGAAAAGACGTAAATCTTGAAGAATTCGAATTCACTAATCTAGACAATGGAGGGGTAATTCACCATACGATCTCTGGACTGTTGTGGAGGCACACTAGGAAAATGGACACGAGTATTAAGCTCCATCTCCAGAAAAATGACTGTTCCGACGTACTTCGAGACCATACAGAAGAAGTGTCATGTACGCTTCAACTGAACTTTGAGGCTGAAATGAATATGCGGACCTTCTACATCCTTCAAGACTCCAACTTCACCTCCAAGGAAAACATAGAACATGGGTTTGCCAATCAACACTCCCTCCTTGTTCCACTACCAGTGACTCTTAAGCTTATCAAAAACTCCCAAGGAGAAGATTCCCAACTGGAGGATAAAATCGTGTTGACTGTGCCTTCTCTAACTGCCCCACTTTTCAACAGTAAACTTCTCAGTTCAGATGCCACTTTAAGCAACGGTCACATTCTGAATTCAAAAATGTACATAAGATAACATCTCATCCTGCCCATATACACTACTTGAACTTGAAATTTCAATAACAATTTTTTCTGTAGGATCTCGGGAGGGGATAATTTAGGTAATTTGCTAGGCTTTTACTTTGTCTTCCCCAACGCTCCGGAAACGTGGTCGGAGGATAAGATGAATTTTACTTTGAGAAAGTCTAACAATGGTAAATTTATAAATTTACATGGATTGATAATGGGTCACGAACTCGGTCTATCAATTACTTTTTTTAATTTGGTAGGAATGAGCCTGGAAATATCGGACGCCATGCTAAATGGAAAGATAACTACTGAATCTGGACCGAATTATTTTATCCAAGGAAACCTCTCCACCATTCTGGACGATAACAGGGAGAAGCATTACTCCTTCAAAGGTAAACTGTAACTTATCTTATCTTTATCTTAGAAGCTTAAGTTGGAATTAAATGGGACTACTTGATATTTCACTAGTTGGAGCTAAGAACGCTGATGATGACAAGCGTTTTCACATTGAGCTTCTGAGGGATGAGGAGCAATACACCTTGGAAACGCATTACATCCGGACATTCAAACCATCAAATGAAGAGAGTAGAGGTTGCAGCGGTCAAGAAGGCAACGGGATATTGTGCCGATGGCCATTTTGCTTCTTCTGTGGCTCGGAGTACTCCTTAGGAGCTACAGTACTCACTCCGAACTACCACGTGAAGCTGTTTGACTGGTCGCTGAAGCAAACCTATCCGAACCAAAAGATCGAAATGATTCTGGAGTCGAAAGGGTTACCACTGGCACCTTTGAGGATGGGCAGTGTCAAAAGTAAGTAATCAAAGATTTAAGACATCCCATTTTGGATGGAGTGTAAAAATTTCTTTACCTCGACCTTAGTCACTGTGGAGAAAGGCCACCGGGATGAACTCTACCCAAACACTACCTTCGCCCAAACACTGGATACCCTATGGAATAAGCACTTGGGACAGTTTATACCAAAAGGGGCCGAAAACGACGGAAATTCCATCAGAGAATCATACCGCAAGTTACCTCGATCCTATTTGCTCCAAGCCGAGGTCAACGGTCACTACATTGGTCGCACAGAGGTTTCCTCGGCTCTTTCATTCGATTCGAATTTCCCCAACGAGCCAGCCGTCGAGTTGATCCTGGGTGCGCTTAACATTGCCCATGTTAGTTCCGCTGGGGTAAGGAGGGAAGTGTTGGAGTACTCCCACGCATACCATTGGAGCCACGTGAATGAATCTAGTATATCTGGAGATGAAGCTACTTTTAGAAACTCCATTTTCCCAATACTTGATGGAAATTTGATCAGACGGAGGGAATTGGTCGTTGTAAACAGAAAAAACAAAATATCCGTGGAGATTCATCCTACAAATTTGATTAACGAGCCGATTCGTATGCAGTTCACGGATTACGTGAATGGACCAAGCATCGATAGAATTTTGTTGTCTGGGTCAAGCGAAGACTTAAATATAAACCAAACGTACAAAGGTAATGAATTTCGAAGGATATTTATGACTTTTGCTTTCTCCAACTTTCTCCAAACTTACTTTCACTTTTATAGTTTTCCTCCCTCGGCAATTCAAAATCAACAACATGAAAACCAAACTAATCTTCAGGAGGGTTAATGGAGTAATAGAAGAGGCAGGAGTTGACGCTATTTTAGGATTTGACCATGGGTTTGAGCTTAAATATGAAAAGTCGTCTGGACAATCAGGACAAGGAAACGCTCTGAAAATTATAAGCTCCGTGACCTACGACGGAGAATACTATGGACTACATCATAACGTCGAGCCAGCAGCAGCGACCAATACTGGTAACGCTTAGATTCAAATATTATAAAAAAATCTTGTGAAAAATATTTTAATTGAAGTGATACTGTTCCAGATGGAGAAGACCTTCCAAGATATAAGTACGGAGGAGCCTACGTTATCCGTAACAATTCAATGAAGGCCAAAGGATACTTCCTGGGGCGAAGAGGAAATGAAATAATGCCTTTCAGCAAGTTCGACGTGCAAGTCGCCTCAGTCGAGGGGGAATCCTTGGGTCTGAGGTAAAAACAAAAAATTAATTTCCAGCGACCATAGATTATTTAAAATATTGCGTAATTTTCCAGGATCTTTGGGGCGGAGAATGTCGTGCAGGAAAAAATTCATAGAATGAAGCTCGGTGTGAACAATGGGGACTCTACAGTGTTCGAGCTTTCCGGCGAAATCAACCCAGATGAGAAGTTCCCTCTACAGGCTTCAATTTCCTTGAAGGACTATGCTGACGTGAAAATATACGACACCTCCAAATTCAAAAATAGTCGAAACCTCCAAGTCAAAGCGAAACTGTTCAGTAGCAAAAGAGTGATCGAAGGGAAGGTGGCGTTCCCAATGACTTTGGAAGAACCTCTGTATTTTGACGCTGATTTGAATATTGGTGGGGAGAGGGAGGCAGTCCATCCTATTTTCAGATTTAGTACGAAGTCATCCTTGGAGTTTATGAAGAACTTGGCTGTTTCCTCCGAGTATGAATAAGACAAAGCATAAAATTTTACAATTCAAATTTTTTGAGCTTTGAATTTAAATTTGGATTTGGCTTCTGCAGGAATTCATTACAGCTTAGAGACTCCACCTGGGAGTATAATATGGAGGGTGCATATGTCCTCCAAAACTTAGAAGACTGGCACACGGTTAGATTCACTAGAGCGAAGAACGTTACCTTCTCCATGGAATACGTTAAACCAGATCAAACCAAGTATGGTTTTTGGGTGGGCCGTAATGACTTGTATGAGAACTGGAGGCAGCAATGGAGGAAATTCTACTTACGGTCAGAGAGACCCAACCTCACCCCGTTAAATTTCCTTTTGGAATTTGAGAATAAAATCGTTTTGTCTGAAGATGACGAATCCGGTGAAAACGAAGCTTCCCGGAAAATCAACGACATTACGCAAACTGTACTTCTCACTTTCTGTCACCAAGACAACTTCCTCGTACTGTTCCCCAAGCTTGATGCAAACTTTAAGATTGAGGCTAAGCGTACAGCTAGGAATATAGAGTCTAGGTTTGAGGTCAAGGAAAAGGGAAATGTCACTTGTGAATCACTAGGGATTCCAGTGATGTCCGGTTTGTGCAACCAAGTCAATATCTGGTACGAGTTAAATTTCCAAGAAACCAGGGAACATCCATACGCGCCGGACAATAAAAACCTAACCTTTACAATGGTAAACGACCCTCAGTCTGGAACAGTTGACGTTATAGAAGGTCAAATAGTGTCGAGGTATGAGCCTATAAGACAAGCCAAAGACATTGAGACCTACTCCAAGCGCAACCTTTTCCTGGAAGCTTTGAACACAAAGTTTGGAGATGAGTTGTTCAAGAATACGTTAAGCATTGAGTACGACCTCCAACGAAGGATGCTCCAGGAAGCTAATGACCACAAAATTGGTTTAAATTTGAAGTATGAGCTGTCCAGAATATTCGAGTCTTTAGATAATTTTGAGGTGTGCAGAGTCAATTAATTCTGTTACAAAATTTATTTTTATTGAGAAATTGACTTTAAAAAATATTTCTACGATAGATTGTAGATGAACTCCGCTGGAAAATACTTGGAGCTGGTAACTTCCACATCTGGGCCAACAGAATAAACCACACTATAGATGATACAATCCTCCCAGCGGATGAGTACGTCTCCGTATTTTCCCAGTATGTCTCTTTCAACGATGAGGACTCCACCCCTGGAGAAAACATTACCTACTTGGAACTCCACAGTTCCCTGAATTCCAAGGGCTTCGGTCCCATAACCAATTTGATCAAGGAGCCCTACGCTCTAGTCCAAGTCAACGATGGAAGGCTGGAGATAGATCTCTCAATTCGATCTGAGTTTACTTCGGTGAAAAACCTCCGATTGATGTTCTCTCATAGACATAATATCAGGGAAAATGAAGATGACGGCTCTATAAATGTGGAGGCTTTGAGTAAACTCAGTGGAACCTTAAATGATAGAGAGATTTCCGGTACAAGCTCCCTCGCAGCCTCTATGGGGCAATTTGTAGGCATAGGAAATACCTTCGAGGGAAGATGGAGCTCCCATGGAGGTTATGAATATGGCACTCTTAAATACTTTGAGATCAAACCCATGTACCCATCGTATAAGGATGACATACGCCATGTGGATGTCACATCCTCCTGGACAAATCAAGATGACGAGTATACCGACTACAGTATGGTCCGAGATGGAATATTCGATCGAGATTTAGGACGATTCTTTCTCAGATCTACGAGCACCCGGAATAGTTCGGAATCGACCGTGGCTGATAAGACAACCGTTCTTCTGTATAAAAGCGTACCTGAGCAGACTTCCCATCCAAATTGGGAAGAAAGGTACCTTTTTTTTCACAAAAATTCATAAAGTTCGAATTATTATTTTTTTTTTTAAATTTTGTTCTTTTGTTCTCAGATTACCGGCCACCTACATTTCGGAGAATCTAGAGGAGCTCAATCTATCCCAAGCGTCTTTACTCAGCATAGCCCAGCAAATCCTGAATGAATACTATGAAAGTGGAGTTTTAGTTCCGGAAGATTACTCCGGTGACCTGGACTACAACGCTGAGTATGTGGTTAGTTCCACCCAACCTAACACCACAACCCATTCTAGGACCATATTAAAGTTGCTTGGTGTCCAAGATCAATTGTATCAGTGTGAAGCGTCCTATCACGGCTCCGAAAATGTTTTGGGTGAAAATCAGCTCGTGCCTGCGGTTAATAGGAGCTTTGATGTCAGTAATTATTGCAATTTGGCTATTCTTCCTTTGAAACCGTTTCTTATCGCTAGTGCTTAGGTTAGATAAACCTTAGATAATTTTTTTCGTTTGGGTTAATCATGAATAATTTTCAAAAAATAAATCATACGTTTTTTATGACAGAAAACATCAAGTTTATTACGTAGCTGTTCATGCAAAGCTAAGTATTCATTTTCATACGTTCGTCCGTCTGCATCAGTCCGTTTGCGCCATAACTATCGAACGCGTGGACCGATCGACTTCAAATTTGCTGCGTGGGGTTTGAGTACTTAAAGGATCCGAACTCTGAACCATATTTGTCCGCTCATGGGTCAAGGGTGAATGGCTTTTTGAA
>JAANSQ010002994.1:0-10850 GCA_036850885.1 Lepidocyrtinus dapeste
TTGTTAGGTCCAACTTAATTTATTTTGGATAAATAGTCATTTCTGCCACTTCTTCGTCTTGTTGGAGGTGGTGTTGGATGTGTGCCCTTATCTGAGAATGGCCACCATACGATATTCATATCTCGGTTTTCATCCACATTCACCACTTCCAACATGCACGACAGCAGCCAAGTACGATTAAATTACTTGATCCGCTCGGATGTCAAATAGACGGCAGGTAGCGTCATCGGAACCAGTGGCAAAAGCCAAGCCATTGGGAAAGAACTGCATGTTTAAAACAAAGTTATCAATCGTCTTTTTCACACACACACACACAAGAAGGCAATGTAAACTGAAAACCAAATTGTATGCTTACTCCAATGGCATTAATGTCGGACTCATGACCAGAGAAAGTCTGATGGCATAGTCCATCTCTGATGTCCCAAAGCTAATAAAAATTTAATCTTATTCATCACAAGCCTGTGAAATATAAAAAAGCATATTTTTGAAATACATGTTCGCATCCTTACCTTGGCAGAAGCATCACAGGCTCCAGATACGAAAGTTCTCATGTCAGGAGATAATGACAGCGACATGACATCACCAGTATGACCGGTAAAGGAGGTGCATTGTTGGCCGGTCTCGATATCCCACAGTGCACAAGTCATGTCGCCGGAGCTCGTGACAATCTGATTGTCGTCGAGAAAGCGACAACAACTCAGATAACCAGTGTGACCAGGTAATTCCCTGCTGACTCGCACATTACCTTCCCTCGTCTTCAAACTAATATGCCATCCAATAACCCTGTTTAGTGGACTCAACTATGTCTTTCTACGTGACCAATATGGACACCCACACAAATAAGTTATTTAAGTTTTGTACCTGTAAATGGAGCAGATATTGTCGAGTCCACCGCAAGCCTATAATAAATAATAATAATTTTAGGTTACAGTTACATTAATACAATTAATAAAATCAACTAATGCATAACTAAATATCAATATATATTGTTTCCTTACCACGTAGCTGCCTGAGGGTGCGTAGGCACAAGTCTGTGAAAAAGAAAATAAAAATGATCTTTTAATCTAATTCAATTTATAGCATTATTAGTAAACCTTACCATGACCCAACTTGAACGTAAAGGGATGGCATGCACTTTGTTCGTCGTGTACGAATCCCACACTATGAGCTTTCCATCTTGACTCGCTGATACAAGATTTCGTGAATCCGATCCCCAATGCATGGCATAAATTTTGGCCAAGTGACCCCGTAGCGTCCGTCTTGTTCGCATCTGAATTCGGCCGATGGGCTCCAGATTTGTGGTTGCTTGAACAAGCGTAGTATCGCAAGCTTGTTTGCGAGCATCCTGTTTACAAAAGTCAATCAATCATTCATTCAATATCAATCATTTACAAGAAAAGAATCAATGTGACGAATATAACTTTCTTTATGGTCAATACTTACTCGGATCGCATTTTTGAGAGTCTCGGCTTCTTGTCTTAAGCTATCTAATTCATTCATACTTGTACGCCTCCAAAGTCAGAGATGCGATCACAGATCTAAAAAGTTCAAAGATGAAATTCAACAAACAAATGAAACAAATATTGTTTTAATGAACGTTATTATTGGCAAAAATGGTAACAAAGTATTCAATGTTGCAACAAGTGCATTTTGTTATTAAAATTATTTTGAGTAAGCATAGGAATGTGCCTAATTTAAATTGGTGCAACATTTTGTTTTCATGTAATAATTATGTATTCAGTAGAGTAAACGGGAATCGAGGCAAGATACCTGCAGTATTGAAAAGAAGTAAATTGTAATTGTAATCATACGAACTTCAGTCATATCATTTCAAATTGTTCGAATGAATAAAGTGAACGCACGTACGACGATATTGAAGCACTTTTGTAAGCCCTTAGTTTTGATCATATCATCAGATAAACATTCCAAAGAGTGTACATTGCTTAATGTATCTTTTCACTCCAGGGTTAGGCTGTGTCCCCCCAACTACTAGCTACCTACCCTACCTTGCATGAATACCATAACAATTTGCCAGGTCATTTAGTAAAATCATTGAGTAGGTTATTGTACCAGTATACTTGGAATGGAAACTCATCGGATGCTAATTAGAGAAAGGAATCACTAACTTTTCTCCATCATTCCTAATATAGTAGTCAAAGAAAACACTCGCCGATGTCTCTCATGAAGTGCATGATGTTACATTATACTTCCGCAATTTTTTATAGACAGCATAAGCAAAGCTTAAACCACCAACTAAATATGAATCGATCAACACGTGCCCCATATAACTATTACGTCCGTTTCCAAGTTAACCGCACATTCAGGTATCAAAACAACACTGAAAACTGATAACACAGGAAATTTGTAATTTACAAAGGTCAAGGGTCAGGTCGTGACGTCAATTGTATTTTTATTTCTCACTATTATGCGCCGGTCCAACAACAAAACTTTGTAACTGTGAAGTATACTTCTACTGCCTTTATAACACGACAAGAGAAAGAAGTGGGGAAGATGGGATAGACGAGATCTCTTAGAAACCATCTCTTCCAGATTAGATTATAAAATGGACACACAATGAAGCACTGAGCAATAGTGGGCTGCTTGCTTCAAGTCTATCTCGTCTCTCTCTTTCTCTAACAACCACACTTAAATTTCTCTCTAATCGGAGATTTTCGGTATATTTCATAAAGCGGGTAATGCCCATGCTCGGACTTGTGCTCCCTGATCGTTCTCTGACTTTAAAGCAAGACAGGACAAGGGTGAGGCTTCCGCCGATGTTTCATGCATTTAATAGCTTTCCTTACCCTCTGTTCCACTTCTTTACTTTGGATACATATACGTTAAAGCAACACTACGCTGCCATACTACTATTGCCAGTTAAGCAAACTACCAGTTTAGTAAACTAGCTCCTAGCTCTCTGTACCTTACGATACATCAAATGAATGAGAAATGATAAAAACCAATGCATAGAGAAAGGAGAGTTTTCATGTCTGCTCCAATGTTTAGAAATCCACGAAGAAAGCGAATCTAGCTGAAGTAACGAGGGGAAAACCAGTTGGCAAGAAGGCTCCCATGTATTGATCTACACCGGTCTGACGTCTTCCTTCCAAAGCGATCCCAACCGAACGTCGGCTTTCTTCAGAGTAACGTTACAACCCAACTTTTTTCCATCATTTACAACATTCGTAAGACTTCCTCGACACAACAGTTCCACATTCTGAAATGTAGAACAAGAAGCCTACGAAATAGCTTCTCTTTGTTAATGCTGCCTGTTACTTTAGGTATGTTCTTACTACACTTTCTGTCTCTTTTTCGTGGCACGTAAAACTTCCTCCCATGTAAGCATTCTCATCAATAATTCCACATCCTCTTTACGATCCACTTTTAATTCAATTGTTTCGACAAGAGCGAAAATGATGTTCTCACCATTATTCCATAGAAGAGCTACATGATGCCCCTCATTCATTTTAAAATGTGTTCAAATAAAATGCTTTCCATTTCTTTGAAACTTGAATCTGTAAAATGATTCTAAATGGTTCTTGATGAGTTGATGTAGAAAACAAAAAAACAACTGTCCGAGAATTAAAAAAGAGAAGAGCAGTATGTAATAATGGCATAATAAATAAATAGTAGCAAAACTACGAAAAACTTTTTATTAACTCCTATCACGCTTAAGCCGGTACGGTATGGGTTCAACTACATTGGAATATGTGAGAATCCCAGGTAAAGATTTTACAGACATTACTTTTCAGAGATTCTCAACACCACGAAGGCCAAAGAGTATTCATAGTTTTATCTTCATAAACGAGGTAACCTAGCTCAGCGAGTCGACCTCTTCCATTTCTTACGTAGCTTACAAAAATACTCCAGACATGAACTTTTTTTCTTGTAATACATAAATAGTATTACATACTTCCCCAAAATCTATAATACATTCAAATGCTTACTATAGAAAACTAAGAACGGGACTGTTGGGTTTGTCACTAACACGGTTTGCTTTTCTAACACGGAATTATTATACAAGTGTATTTTATACCTAATCCCTTCCCAACTATCATCCACTAAACTTTCTCTTCTTTTACTTTCAACCTGTTACCAGCTATTACTGTTCTTTCAAGCAAAGATATGTAAAAAAAACTATAATACATAAGATACTGATTTTATATTCCTAAGAACTTAGTATTCAAGTATTTGGCATTCAATTTATTTTCCGGTAGTTTATCAAGGGTAAAATTTTTGATGCATTTTTCCGGACTTCCAGAAAATGCGCGACCGAAGGTCGCGTAAAAAATTCGAGCTTTCAGACTATTTTTCGGGATTTTTTGGGTGTGACGGGAAATCCCCGCCAGAAATTTCCGCGTTCTTTAGAAAATTTTGCATTTTTTCTAAGTTTCAGTTTTTTTTTCAATTTTCGGGATTTTTCGGGTCAGAATTTTCGGGATATTTTGGGTTTAAAAATTTCCCGGTCGTTCGGGTTTTGAAAGATTCTGGAAGTCCGCATTTTTCTGCAACATTGTACAAGGAAAATATCTCGAAGGAATATTTCCGAAAGGCCAAATTTGGAAAAGAATGCATGCTCAACAGAACAGCTTACGATGAGTTATTATTGGGTATACTGTATTGCTCTCTAAGTTTCCATTTTTAGATCAAACAAGTTTAGTATTTCTTTCATTAACCAGAATGATACTAGGGCGGGGAAGGAGAAGGTAGCGCAGAAAGAAAGAGAAAGCATTGTATAAAAGAGTCACGAGCTTCAGACGGCCCAGACAGTTGTTTCTGGTAAGATTACAAAACAACTACTTGGTATTAGACTTTTACTCTAAAACAAAACTGAAATTAAGTATGCTCAGGCAAAGTTGAAGAACATCGATTTAGTAGTAGATAAACTGGATAAAAAGTGAAAGTTTCCATGCATGAGGTTTTTATGAAGGTACAATCGTACAAAACGCACATTAAAAATATAAATACATGATTTACTCAAGTTTTAAACCGAAGTGTTTAATTCAATTTACATCAATTTACATCATTACATCACGCTTGTTGAGCCTGCATGTTGTTTTCACGGTTGTATTAACATACACTTTATGTAATTCTGGCGAAGCCAGCCAATACTTTTCAATAATCATTGATCAAATTCCATAAGGATATGTTTCGGTTTTGATTACGTCCAAGAATAAAATATTTTTTTGTGTGGTTCATTTAGGATGTTAGATTGAGCATAGCACGCAACGATGCCTACAAAAAGAGGATTACGTCAAACCACAAAGACACCATACAAGCCTGAGATACAGTTTGTTGAAAAAGAGTGATTTTACGAATTACAACAATAACTATGCGTAACGTACCATATTACACTTTCTGGAGAAAAGGAAAGAACCAAATGAGATAAATTTCCGTTTTCGTGTGACATGATTCACATCTATTGAATGCGGTGAATCATAAAATATTGGTACCCATAAAATTTGAGCTTTACCCAGGCTTGCTCAACAAATACAGTTATTTATTTATGCGCAACATTAACTGTTTGGAAAGCTTGGAACTATTTCAACTATAGGTCACAAATATACACATTTTAATAACACGTATCGTTTCAGCATACAATTGTGTCCATCATTGCTTCAACTTGAAAACAACCTCATATTGAAAAACAATGGACACGGTCTAGGCGAAAAATAGTTGTCCAGAAAATAATTACTAAATTACCCACTATATATGCTTGCATACTAACCCGTGCAGTACATTTGATTTAATATTTTTCAGCGATTGTCTCGAATGATAAGCACTTTGCCTAGAAATCCTACTCTACTCTTTAATGCTCAACTCTCAAAACCTAACGTTAAGTAAAGTTCAAAGATTGTTATGGCTTTCGTATATTAACCCTATACTATATTCGTTATTGTTTGTATTTACTTTCATAAAAGTTTAGAATTTCGGACAAGCATAGCGGCTGCTAATGAGACGTTTCGTCCATCATAATCGCTGATATTTTCCTGCACACATTAATTACCACGTCATAAGTCATCAATTAGAGCAGTCATTAACTTTTAACATAATCATGCAATCAGAAATCTCGGCCAGAGAGAAGCACGCAGCAACATAGCACCAACTCAGCAGAACATTTGTTTGAATATTTCCCCACTAAACTCCATCAAGAGTAGACCAACATAAGTGCTTTACCGATAGATTAAGTTTAACAAAAGGAATAAGAAAAGAAAGCGAATGCAATGCGTGTCAATCATCTCGTTTCTCACGAAACACAATCGTAAGGGGAAAAATCCTCTTGTTGCACAAGCTTTACTGTAGCTATAAACGGAGGCTCATTTTCGCGATACGAAATAAATGAATCATTGGATCATGCACGCTGCTGTGTTAGCAAATAAACGGCTAACAAAACTTTTTTTCCTCACATATCGATCGAAACGAAATTCGTATATACTTTGATATGGAAAAAGAAGCTCTGTGATATAAAACGTTGTATATATGCTCCCCATAAAACACAGTTTATGTCAGTATGAAAAATGAAACTGCAATATCACTTATTTTTACGAGAGGAATAATATTTTTTGCCACGAGAGCTAACGTTTTCCTTTTCTTCTGCTCTTGAATAAAGAAATCTGAGGATCAAACACATCAGTATCAATTGGACGTACGTTGACATATTCCAAAATATCAAAAACAAGTAGGAGCCCAGCAGAACCAGTAGACAAAATAAGGTTTTGCAAAAATGTGAGATGTGCAAGAGAGTTCCTTTTCCTTAGCAAACTTTACGTATCCTTCATCATCATACGTGCTTTTGATGGGATTTTGGGAAGGATGCTTTTCATCTGAGAGAGTAGACAAGGGTGGCATGAGTAAACCCAATACTCTTTTCGCTAGACTTAAACATGACACATTCTTCACTCATCTATTCATTTTTAAGCAGATAGTTTACAGAGATTATGATTAGTGTAGAGCTTCGCCTCTTCATCTCATTCATTCTTACATTGTGTTACACAACAAGAGGCAAACAATGAATATTTGTACTTTCTCTGGTTTTTTTTCATCAGCAGGAGTCAGCCCTTCAAGAATGATAAAGAAAATGACAATCATGAACACAGAGCCTTTGCCTCCAGCCAAAAGTAAACAAAGTAATTCACAAGTTGAAATTCATACAAAGCATGTTCAGGGTGTATTTGAGAAACATGATACCAAATCGCCATGAAGGAAAAAACCGAGAAGTGTTACCAATACAAAAAAACTGATATTGTAAGATTACTACGCATAGACATATACTGTTACAAATCAATTACCTGCAACCACCACCAAGGTAAACTTCCCGACTTCAGCACAACTTGAAGTCTAGCAGACAGTCACAGTCAACTCTCCAAACTTTCCGTATAGGTTTTCATACGCTATAGTGATATTTTCTTTGGTAGAGTTCTCTTGTTCTGAGAGATGAGATGTAGATGGAGAAGAGGGAGAAGTAGCAAGATAGCTGGTGTTCTTCCGCCCAGCCCCTTATGTTCTCTTTTTTGGTTATAACTTCCTTTTTTCACGTCACCCAACACTTACTTCACGAACGAATATACACGCACTTGTGTATAGGGTAAATTTATATTTTGCTTCTCTTTACTTTCAGCGAGGACATGGACAATAATAATAATAATAATAACAGGAATCGCCAAACCGCTGCTGGCACCCTATCGTAATAAACTCACAATGAAGTTGAAAACTCTGGAAAGATAATGATACTACAAAAGTAACATAAGCTTTGAATGATAATAACAAGTAGCCAGCGGAGGAGCTCTTCACTTTTTTCTTTATATTTCCCTCGTGTCACTTGCTTGCAACGCTTTCAATAACGCTGTATTCCTTGACAAGCCACTTCCTTAAATGCTTATTTTTTGAACCCTTCAAGTTTTGGAATTGCAGTCCAGTCATTACTTTTCGTTATCAAGATGAGTGCAGCATTTCTGAGTAAACAAGACTTAAAGCGGGCGACGCACGTACAGGATCAAGATCCTAAAATGCAAGTTTCAGGGTCCCCCTATTACTCCGTTTTGTACATGTGCTCACCTGTATATGTCAAAAACCCCAAAAATGAATAACTTTTATTTCATGTTTACGCGCAGAATAACGACATGAATTATCTAAACTCTAACACGAGGTGGTTACGGTTAGGAATGTTAATCACCAAGGTGAACAGAAAATGTTGAGTAAAATAACCTTAATTTCAAACAAAGATCATGAGACTACTGGATGTGTTATGGGTTTTTGACGGACGATTCTGTCCAAATAAACTCCCAACCATCCTACCAAAATTAAGCTTAATTCGATCAACCATCAAAACCAAAAGTTAGTATAGAACGTTTACACATGGACAAGCAGACGGACGGCCAAATATAAGTTCTTTGGCAATGCAGAATAACACACATAACTTTCTTCGTGCAAAAAAAAAATCAGTAAAGCAGAGCAACATTTCAATATATATCAATATATATATATATATCAATAAGAAATATACCTCTTGAAAATGCAAACCGATTTTGCTCAAGTTTAATCTGTGTCTTTCTTAATTAAATTAGGATTGATGGACCAAGTCCAATCAGTCTTTATGGTCGGAAGTTATCATTTGTAAAGTGCATTTTGTCAACGTACTTATCAAACAATACAATATCTCTGAAAGTAATCAGCCGATTTTGTTAAAATTTATCCTATAATTTTCGTTATATAGTTACAATTAATTTTTTCAAGGTGATTTCCTTCGAAAGTTATCGCTCGGTGTAATGTTTGTTTTTTCGAGATTTTCACCAAAAGGTTAAATTTCTTTTAGTGTATGAAACGATTCTGCCCACCAAATGCAATCCCAACCTTGCTCCATCCTTTCCCAACCATCCTACCAAATTTCAGCTCAATCGGACTTTACCCTCATGTCATAAGTTAGAATGGTTACACACGGACGGACGGTAAAACAATAATCATATAAGTACTTTGGTACCTATGTAACTTACCAGTAATTGTAAAAAAAACAATTTACCCGGTTCTGCACTTCCCACTTGGAAGTTCCAAGGGGAAGTGCCACCTAAAGAATCGCCTAAATGCTATGATTTTCTTATGGGAAGAGAACGAAACATGTTGAAAAATATCTGCTATAAACAAAAAGCAATTGTTCTACTCCACTCAACTAGGTTTGGAAATGTTTGGAGGTCGCATCATTATTTGAAAACATATTTTATAGTTAATTAAGCAAATAGCAATTAATACAATTAATTAAGCAGCCCTTAGTTTTTAGATAAGATATCGTATTAATCATGTTCACCATCCAGGGATCTTTATCCTCTTGGAAGTGAAGAAAAGGGGCAAATTATAATTAAAATATTATAAATCTATATGAATAAATTCTTCTTTTTTTTATTTTGCTAGTAGAGCGTTTTATTTGTCCACATGCTTCTTTCTTGTCTCATTAAAAATGATAGCATTAAGTCATTTTTTTGGGGGGGGGGGCACTACCTCAGAAACGGAACAAATTGTTTTTTATGTACTGTCCTCAATTGACATATTTTGCTCACCTTGGTGATTAAAATAAGTTCGTAACCGTAACCACCTCAAGTAAACTACCTACGTTCATTAAAATATTTGTCAAATATAATATACATGAACGATTTGTAAACTTGTACTCTGCATAAATTTAACTAAATCACTGAACACAAACCATGCGCGTATACAAAGTTTGACGTTCCTTCCTATCTTTTTCAAAGAATTTCTCCCAGGATGAAAGTGGCCACAAACAAATAAGAGTATAAAGGGTTATACGAATGGTGGAGTTGCTATTAGTGCCATCAAAGGCAGAAAATTACTGTGGACTAAATATTTTTTGGAATAGTAGATGTAGAATGATAGGCACATATTACGTGTGCTGTGCATTTCGACATTATTTCCTTCTTTTGGTTAAACATGATATGGTTTGGTTTGGAACATGGTTTTAGGACTGAAGATTATACTGGTCACTCAAATTCGAATATTTAATTAATTAAATGACGAATTATTATAATTTATTAGACGGGAAATATAATACATGCACCCGAAAATGGTTTATTTTTTGTCTTACCTTTTAACAGTCCAACCAACTCCAGCATCAAAACAATACCACAGCAAATTATGACACGATTTATCACGAAAGAACTTTCATGTTATTATTCACAACCACATTTCAATACTTTTAATCGTACACATAGTTGTATCCATTCAAACAAAAAAAAATCGTGGTTGATAGAATATTCTTCTCCTGAAATCCACTTTGTAATGTATCAGTAAAATGCAAAATATTTGCAAATAAAACTACTATTTCAAACCTTAAACAAGAGTTGAGTGCGTATGTACCCTTTACTTTGATCAATCAGTTATGAAAAAAAGCCTTATTTAGTTGAATTGGAAATTTACCAAAATATTTTAATCTTTACCTGCTCTATCGAAAGTCTTGAACTGTTTTGACTTGAAGAATACATGTAGTGAGACAGGCGATATAATACAGTACACAGTCATATATAATAGATAAATGAAGGATATTATAGCCTATATGCACTCTTTAAAATATTATATACTTACTACATTCCACCAACTCGTACTCGTACTTGACTACCAATACCAAGCATTTCTCCAATTTGACCATATCATCTTCAAACTAACTTTATGTACACTCTTACACTCTTAGGTTTAGGTACAATGCGTTCTAGTTACTGCAGGTAATCTAGAGAGATTTTTCATTTTTCTGTGCTGACGATATATAACCCATCCAGTCCAGCTCGCTTCTGTTTGCATAGAGCCGTTAACAAACAATGCCAGCCTTTTTTGCTTGTGCTAATAAAGACTTT
>JAANSQ010002995.1:0-10848 GCA_036850885.1 Lepidocyrtinus dapeste
TTATACACTTTTGCATGAAAATATGAAACGCGAGTACAAATAATATGATCGATTAATTCACTCATGTAATGCGATTTACTTTTGCATGGAAGAGTTAATTATTAAATTATGTTCTGGATTGTTTGTACAAATATCAGTTATCCAGTTTAAGCTGACCACATATGAAGTTATCTAGTTCGTCGGGTTGCATACTTGTGCTAATATTACTTAACAGATCAGTTAACTTGGAAAATTGAAACCGGGTTTCGCCTTAGAAATACTAGATGTATAAGTTGCGAAAATAAATAATTCTCCAGGCCCTGACGGGTTTTCACATATTTTAGTCCAACTATCTAATTTCAATGTATCCAGTTGGAGGAATAAAAAAGTTTAGATGGTGAAGATATTGACCGAAAAATAAACTTCCTGGTAAGTAAATGCCAAAAATATGCGTTGTGTCTGGAAAGCGAAAACATCTGGGGGTTTGGACACACATGAGAGAAAGCCAGAAGAGGAGCAAGGAGCATTCCTCAGAGATAAAGTCGAATGGTAGGTATGAAACTAAAACATACCAAAGGTCTTTCCTATTTTTCAGATTTTAGATGCCAAGATTGTAACAGACCTTTTTAGGGAAACGAGAGAGAGAAAGGGTGAACTAGAATGAAACAAAGAAATGGGCAGGGGTATATTCAATTTACACGTAAATTCTTGCTTCTATAGGGATCGCAGATTGTTCATGGATTTCATTTGGAAACGGATTTTTGTACTTGTGGCATGTGCATTTGCTCATGTAGAATGTATGTAGATGTCCTTTTTATTCCTCGTGTTTCAGTTCCTGTCCATCCTTACTTTTTGAGCTTACAGCATACCACCTTTTCCTTTGGGAATGTTTGACAAGTACACAACTCTTCTCTAGATTCATTTCTTTTCGACACTGGTTTCCCATCCGATCTCGTAAAGTAAGCAAAGTGTAGAACCGTAAAAGAAATTCTGGAAGTAAATTTTTTTACTTTTCTTTTTTCCAAGGATAACTGTGCCATGTTTTCGCGGAACCCTTTTCCCACTGTAAAATAACAAAAGGAACCGTCTTCAATGCCTTTTGGGAATTTAAAAAGAGAGTTTTCTGAAATTGCTCGGTTATTGTGACACGCACGTATAAGGATGCAACAATGCACTCCTAATCAGATTTAGAGATAGAGCGATTTAGATTGGAATGCTATGTTTGCAAAGAAGAAAAAAGTTTCCCAGTCGTGTTTTCCTTTAAACAACATTATCGAGATCTATTTAGTACTTTAACGGATAAAAATGCGAATCATGTAGCGTTCAGAAAGGAGGGATGGATAAGCCCGGGTAGATTTACACAAGTCATGGTGCCGTGTGCAAGTCGCTCATCCTTGACCTACAGGATGACTTCGTATCTGGACAGAATGCAATCTACTTAATGCGTCCCATAATATTATTGCTCCTGCTATTAAAATTAAATTGATTTTATAAACCTAACGCTATAACCATCACTTGAAAGCGTAACATAATATTTTGAGAGAGACAATTTTACTTAACTTTTTATTGACTGAAAGGAAAATATTTTCAATTTTTCTTCTTGTATTTTTCATGCTCTTATACCCCAGTTACTCCTGGGATATTCCATAAAATTAAATTGATTTTATAAACCTAACGCTATAACCATCACTTGAAAGTGTAACATAATATTTTGAGAGAGACAATTTTATTTAACTTTTTATTGACTGATAGAAAAATATTTTCAATTTTTTTTCTTGTATTTTCATGCTCTTATACCCCAGTTACTCCTGGGATATTCCGTTGGCTTTTTACAAAATTGCGTTCCTCCTCTCACATTAGTAAATTTACAACACTGTCTTACAAACAAAACCGTGCATAAATAAATAGGTAACTGGAATATTTTTCAGTACCTTTTTCTTCCACTTAGTTTTTCATTATAATGCTTATAGTTGGAAACGCAATTAATCGATTTCTTTCACAGTTAATTTATCCCTACACTGTCCCAAACTTCCAGTTGACTTTATTTCAATCTACTTGAATTATCAAACGGAACAAAACTATAAAATATATTTCCTGACGTAGAAAACTACCTATTTTCTTCTAGCTCCTGCTAAATAATGCGGATTTTAGTTTTAACATTCAAGAACAGTTATGTGAACTTAATCATGGTCAAATAATTTGTGTAGATTATCTTTGACGTAAACTTGGTTGAGGTTGAACCTTTTCAGATTTTTATAAAAAGACCAGACACGAATTACTGGCCAATGGATTTCTACATTTATCGTTGCCCGCGCAGCTTTAAATATAAATTCCCTAATCACAAATGCAGAATAACGAAAAACTGAAAGTGTTTCTAGACCAGTGACGAAAAAATCTTGCAATTGTGAGGGGTTATAGCGGTGAAAGCATTTGTATCTCAACACATTTTATTTTTAACGAATAGGCAAAACTCTTATTTTTCTTTATATTTTTAGCGCTTTTTGTTCTTTGTCGTTTTTTCTATTGTCATTCTAGTTGCTTTTGTAGTTGTCTTGGCATTAGTGGAAATGAATGGGACTCTTAGCACTGTCATTGGTTTTCTTTCTCCTGAGAAGGGAAAAAATCGTTGAGCCAGAGAAAGGAATGTTACTTATGTAGGATTTTAGTTTGGTAAAAAGTGTTGCTTCTTCACTTTCTCCTTTTCTCGTGTTGATAAGAGCAAAACACTTAATGGCAATATTCCCCTTGTATATTACAGTGCAGCTGGTACCAGATAAAGAAAAGCGCTGCATCAAACCCAGAAGACAAACCAATTCTCAATTTAAACATTTCTCTCTTTTAAATAGATATATTTTATTTTATTTTAGAGATTTGTTTTCACTAATTTGTAATTACAGTCTGTGATTTTCCCACTTTTAGCTTCCAACCTAAAATTTAGTTTAATTTGCTTGACTAACACAATTATGAAGTATTGGTAGGTTCAAACCATGTAAAAGCCTAATTAAAGTCGTTTTTATAACTTTACCGAAAGATGGATGATCTACTCAAGAACTTAATATTTTTATCTCATTTAAATAAAATATCATGAAGACCCAAAAGTAAGCATCTGTTAAGCTTTGTTAATTAATCAGGAGGATTCCAAGTCAAAACTGCATCATATGCCTATTCCCCGTAACATGTTCTCCGATCAAGGCCACTGCTGTCATATTATGTGCAGATAACGTATAAACGCTAAGACAGAGAAAAGGTTTTCGCACACAAAATGTTATTAGCAGTTAAATAAAACGCAGATGTTCTTCTTTTAATTTTTCTTCTCTGACTTTTCCATTTCTTTTATTAGGCTAGCATCATTTTTAAAAATTACTTGAAGAACCTGTTCATCCTCAACATTTCAGTGTGCTCCTAATATATCTGGAACGGTGCACTCGGGACAGATGTATGATAATAAAAGAGTAGCACTAAATTTACCCAGCTTTAATCTTGGATGAGAACGTAAGCAGATGGAGATGGTCTTTAGTTTAAAGCATGTGTATCGTTTTAGCCTATCTCAAACAGTAGAAATTTTTTTAGGACGCTTAAGGTTTAGTTTTCCCTTTGCTTTCACCCGTCCGCATTTTTTTGAATGAAACAAGACAAAAAAAACTACGCTTATTACTATCACTCCTACAACTTTACTTTAGCAATATTCAAGAAAAAGAAATGGAGTAGGAACACATTGGATGATGATAATGATACGAAAAAGTTAAGATGGTTAAGTAAAATCTAGAAAGTGGTGGCCTTGTTTCATTGTTCTGTGAGTCGTTTTTATACAGTAACTCAATGCTCGTTCACTTCCTTCTGCCCACAAGGCTGTTAAAAACAACAGACTCACATTAGACATTTTCCTTTTTTACTTATTGCATAAAACAATGATTACGCTACTACTCTTAATGTACTTTTTTATAATGGTTACTCTCCGCTAAGCCGAAAGAGAGGAAAAGAAGGGTGGAGAAGGGAAGATGGGAAATTTGTTCAATAGAAATGTAGAATGTAGTTGATTATAAAAAGTTAAGTATAGCAATTCTTTAGTGCATACATTACTAAAACAGAGACAGATAAGTATTTTCATAACATTCAAGCTTTCCTCTTGGCCCCTGCATTGTTCCTTAATCTAGCCCTTAGACCCCAACGTATTTTCTATCAGTGTGTAATTTAAACTTACGTAAGATTTTTTTTTACTGGTGGTCGTTTCTACTAGAGAAATGGCAGAGTGCATTTAGCTCAAACGTTCCCAAATACAAGTGTAGCAATATTTTTTAAAAGAAAAGGATGTTGAAGGAGATGAAACTAGAAAAAACATTTTTTTATTTCAACAGAACGTTAGCCGCGGAAAGAGTAAGAAGGAATGAGAAATTAGTTTTGGAGATAAGCAAAATAGCTCTGTAGTTTTTCAAGGTACTATGTACTTTTACTATTGTCCTGTACTGACTTCTCTTGTTTTAAGATTTGTTTTTACATTCATTGTAATATTACAAGAGGAAAGCTATATGGTGACTATTTTTTTCCGTTAAAGCTTTTTGCACTTGGATATTTTTATTCAATGTCCTTCTTTACTCTCAGCCCTGTCATTAGACCCATTTTCGAGCTTTTTGTAAGAGAGTTTCTTTTTGTTACATTTTGTTCTAGAAATCTAGAAATTTAGACGTGTACTTCTTTTATTGTATAAGAGAAACTTAGAGAACAATATGCCCTCCTTTTATGCTCAATATCTTTTCTCATTCTCTTGTTAACTTTTTTTTTCCATAAGAACACTGGCAACCTATTAAAATATGCAGTAGCACATCTGATCATGAGATGAGATAACGGAAAAATATACTAGGGCTGGTAGGCATTGCGTGTACGAAACTTTTGGCAAATTAACACAATAAACTGGGAATCCTTTTTCACTCCCTCATTCTAATTTCCCGAGTAAATTCAACTTTGACAAACTACAGAGTAATGAACGGAGTATTCAGAATAGGCTCTAAATACGTAAGTAGCTAGGAAGAAAAAAAACTTGAGTGGCTGATGTTGATGTCCATGAATTTTGCCGCAAAGGAGTTGTGCTTAAATACACTCTTAAAGAATTTGTCTACATTTCATATTGTATTCATCTCCTTGGATAAAATGAACTTACTTTAGAAGATCTTTACCAATGAAGGGACAAAACGAAATCCATAATTAACTCTTCCGTTTTTGTTGAGGATAAAAAATAGAACAGAAAATTACACCGAGATTGATTGCTTTGATCATGTTTCCTGGTGCTTTTATATAGAAGAAAGTTTTCCATTTTGTCCTCTTGTCTGGAACTCCAGAGCTAGGGAGAAGGCTAGCACTTTTCATGTAACCATCTTTTCATTTGTTTCTTACTGCCTCTTCATTATTATCTTACGCTGTGTAAAAAAACCACAAGCCATATAACAAGACTGCTGCTGTGGTACATAATAAGTATTTTTGCGTTGACTGTAAAAGTAAGTTGAATTAGAAATCTGTATTTTTCTTTCTTTAGAAAATAAAACAGCTAGAGAGAGAAAGTAAGAGAAAAAGAGAAAGAAATGGACTTCCCCTTTTCTTCCGTCCGTTGTAGTTGAAGCAGTCTCCATTTTTTCATCATTTCAGCTTGTGGATTCTTATCAACTACTTTCCTCTGTCCAAATGTAATATATACTTTGGTGGTTACCAGAAACTATCTTCTTCAAACAAATTTTGGATTGCCTTTCGTGGACATCTGCATGCTATGTATGTATGGAAGTATATATGATTGCTTCCCTTTTCAAATGTTACTTGTAGCAAAGAGATAAGAGCTAAGAAGATAAGTCTCTCTCTTAGTCCGCTCTAGTCCGTATGTTTAGTTGATATTTTCTCGGAGAAAGTGTTTCGTGAAGTATGAACTCGTTCGCACTGCCCGGCTACTACATCAGCTGGCTTGGTCTTTGGGGCTTCCTACAAAAGAGAAAATCGTTTGACTTCTCTAGCTAAAGACCGTTTGTTTTCATTGCATGCACTCTGAAGGCGTAAATAGGGAGCTTGTACAATTTTAGCTCTTTAAGGACTCCACGAAACAGTATTTTACTAAGGAAAAAGTTTACTTTTATCTTATGCCAACTTTCCCCCAAGAAAAAGGAGACAGGTTGCTGCTTCATCTTTAATTTTCTAAACTTTCTCGACAATTTCCTACTTAGTTTTCTCCCGCTAATTTGCTTCTGCCTAGGCTTAAAGTATTAAAAATGACAACAAAACTTTGACTTGTTTTCTTCCTGGTCACTTTTACTACCTACGAGTGTCCTTCAATTAAAGGATCGCGAGGCCTTTGTAATTGAATCAACTTTGTAATTTAATCATGGGCCAAACTTAACTCCTCTAGTGGAGTAGACACCTAGACACTTTTTAGAGACACACCATCCATTTAAAATGTTCATTAATCATAATATATTACATAACAATATAGTATTGTATTGGTAAAAACTTTTTTCCTTATCGATTTTAATTTTTAAAAGCTTTCGAGAAAGTAATAGATTCAATTTCTTCTACTTGTCACTCTCACTTATTCACTGGAAACAATTTAAACCTTAATTTATTATGTTGTACCGGCAAACTGCCATTGTATAACTGTCTAAAAGTGTTTGTTTTACTCTACCTACCTTCATGCTAATGGAGAATGTACTTATAAATCGATATAACCTAAAATGTTCATAATATGAAAAACATTCCAACACGCGGCACACAAGAAACTATGGCAATGGCACGAGCTTTAATGACGTATTTTTTTCCAAGCGGATCTATTCTTTAAGAGTAGACTCAAATGATGAAAACAGACGGCGAGGAGATTTTGACACCCAATTGTTTACATTATAAAGAAGATAAATGTATTCTCGTGACAAATTGACAAGTCTCATGGCATCAGCTTCCTACAAAATTTTTGTACTCTGCAATTGAATACGAAAACTATATGTCAGCGTAAAAAAAGCTAATGTTTCTACCATTTTCCAGAACAGAGAAAATACTAATGCGTATTTATTCAATGAGATGGCATGTCATCAAGTGCTAGTAGCGTCAAACAACAATTCATTTTTTAAAGAAACTTTCATTTCCATCCATCTTCCATTTCATTTTTTTCCCTTTTGTGTAGACATTCTCAAACTCTTTTCATATCTTTGACGCATTTTTTTTTCTCTCCTTTGCTTCATCATAACCATCAACGACGCCAGCATGTCTTTCCTCTTAATACAAAAATAAACAAAGTCGCATTCATTCCAAAGCATTTTTAGAAACAAATCGAAAGAAAAAGAAATTGGGAAGAATGCCTTCCTAAGAATCGGAAGAGAAGAAAGGGTTAGAAAATGGGAGATTAAAGAAGAAAAACAATACATAAAAGCACTCGGTTGGTTCAATTCAAGACTTGCAATCAGTTATACTCTTAGCTAGTATAAAGGAAAAAAAACTCGCGCGGAGAGTTGTTTTTTTTTGCGCTATACACAAATCATTATTACTCACTGTAGATTGTGGAGGCGAGAGCAAGTAAAAATTAACGTTTTCCTATTGAGCTCAGTGGTGCAACAGCGGGAGATTTTTCTATTTTTCAGGGAAACCATCCTCCGCGGAAACTTTGTTTCTGACAATGAGCTCCTCCAGAATAAAAAATGGTGAAACTCTTAGTATCTTGAGATAATTGTGAAAAGTGTGATGAACTGATGAAGTGATAGAAAAATCACTATATTCCTCCACAAATCATGCATTTTGTCTAGAAACTCTAGACTCAAGAGCTTGAAAACAACAGAAGCTTTTTCAAAAGTAGACGTACATTAAAGTACTGGTCAGGATTGTAAGCAATTTTCTAAAGAGTACTTTTCTTTTTGTAGTGCAGAAGAGGGAAATGGGAATTAAAATAGGAAAAGGGGAAAGTAAAGAGGAACAGTCCGTTTTTGAAACATACATAAATTCGGTATGCACAAAAAGACAAGATGTTGGTATCTTTTTACGGCTCAGGGTTAAAGGTAATGACCAATTATGGAGTGACGTGAGTCTGGGTGGCGAATCTGAGGTCTCCTTTGAGAGTCATTTATGCTTTCGTCTAACAAGGAATAAATGCACATATGCTTCCCCAGGGAGGGTTTAAAATTTCTTTTACTTCACTTACTTTCGTATTTTACTTTTGCATTCATTGCCGAATGTAAAAATAAGCATATAGACTCAAAGTTTGTTCACTTTTCAGAAATAAAACTGTACAGTAAGCCGTTACTCAGGAATGAGTACGCAGTATGAAGCATTTAGTACTTATGTGCTCAGTATGATTTTCTTTTGAAGAGGTAAAACACGGGACATATAACAGCGCACACATTAGATATTAAACATGTAACGCTAAATACCTGGTGGATGTAAATTTAACAAACTGAAATTAACTTAATTTCGCTCAACTTGTTATTTTCGCGAAGCTATATAGGAATGGCGAAAGGAAAGCCAAAAGTATAATTTTTTTATAAGGATGAGGAGGAATGTGAGAATGCTTATATTTTATAAGCTTTTGAAGGTATGAGTAAAGTAGTATAGACGAATTAAAATTTAAAAGGGGCATTAGAGAGTAATACAAATAAGGCTTAAAAATCTGCATGACTAGGAGGCATAAATAAAGTAGAATCGAAAGCACACATGTGTCTTATAAGTGGGATCGTACGGAATACATGAATTTCGAAACATATGCCATATGCTTATTTCCGCTCCTTGTTTTTAATATAATTACTGGGAGTTGTGATTACACTAGTGTGTGCGTGGGCTTGGGCCAATTTATGAATCAGAAGAAAGCTCCTAAAACGAGCAACTTTGAGTTTTACGTATTTTCTTTTTCTACAGCAAAAAAAAACAATATTAATGAAAAAGGTGAGCAGGTTCGTGCAGCCATATGCTATAGTATGGTTGCTCGCAATACGAAAAAATATTTTAGAGGAGACATTCACGATTCATGAAAAATAAAGGCGGATGGTAAAACCTAATAATGAACTGAGCCAGCAGGTTTTTGTATTTTTACTTACACAAAAAGGGAAAAAAATACTTGTACATTCCAATCCACACAAATATACTAGCACTCTTGGAGAGAGAAATAGTGTACAAGGAAAAATTAAATTTACTCTTTTACCAATGCACTGTACTCATTTTTCCTCTTAAATTAATTAGACTTGTTCGCTTGACTCAACAAAGAGTATGTATTTGCTGGCGTTAGTTAAAACAAAAAAGGGGTGGGTGAACCGAAAATTAAAATGTTGCGATTAATCAATACTACTGACTTTATCTAGACTTTGGTGCGCACACAAGGCTATCCGTATATTTGCAAGAGTTTGTACGTATCTCTATATTAATGTTTTCCTCTTAAAGAAGCAACTAGATTAGATTTCATTTTTGGAGCAAGAAACCAAAAGCATGGTGATGGTAATGAATAACCAAATATTTACCTGATCTCTGCCCTCTGGATCATTAACTTTTGCTTGTTGGGAAGCAAAAGACGGTAGAGTAGTCATTCATTAAATGTTTCTCAGTAATTTTAGAGCACATGTATTTATGCTCCTGCATGTGTACAAAATATAAAATATTCTTAGGTTTAGACCTGTTTTTTCCCTAAGTGAGCTGGCAAAAGTAAAATAAAAATAAAATACGGTTTATTCTTTTCTGCTTTATCTCATCTTCCCTTTATTGTACAAGTGAAGTCAGAGGAAACGGAAGTTATAAAAATGGAAGGGCATACTTTTGGACAAATTTGCTGAGTTGATGCTACTAAAATATCATTGGTGAATTATGGTACAGAGAGTAAATGTAAATGTAAGAAATTATGTTAAAACTGTAGTAAAGTTTTAGTATAGAATCTTCTGGTAAAACTAAATTATCTACAAGAACGTTTATGTTCATTAAGCTTTTTATTGTACACGGGTTCTTTTAATTTTTAAAGTTTTAAGTCATGAAAAATAGTTGTAAAATGCTAAGATTATGACGATTTTCTACAGCTTTTAACACATGCTCTAGCTTTTAACGCTACGTATCAATGTCTAATTTCAAAAGTGACAAGGGGCGGGTGGCATATTGCTTCGTTGTTAATGAAATTGTTCACTAATTGAATCGTGAACACGTCAAGTACACCCGTTGTCGTTACATATTTAAGTATTTTTCGTACTAGTTTACTACTGTCTTACGACTAACATTCCAGTCTACAATATTTTCAATGATTTGAAGCTCCGCATAGACTCATTTAGATTCTGCTTTGTCATCACTCGCAATTTTTCAGACAAGACGGGAACAGCAAGCGTACATAAAATAAAATCCCGTTTCCAAATATTTCCGGGCTATAATACACGTGGAAATTATTATTACATGGCGCATTCTCTATGGCATTCTCTTACTCTAGCTTATCTTAATACGAATGTTGTTCAGCACTACTCGTAAATTAGATACAGTTACGAGGAAAATTTTACTGCTTTATTCTCCGTTCTCTCGCGCTCTCTCTCTCTTTCTACAGTTTTTCCAAGCATTTGGTAATTGACTAGAGAAGCAACACTCTAATTAGGTTAATTTTTACGACCGTTCGTGATTTACAATTACATAGATTCTAGCTCCTCCAATCGGCTTTGGAGTAATGAGTAGTGACACAAGACAACTTAACAAGACCTTAGTGTTTCTTCGTTATGTGTGTTTTAAAACGGTACCCTGAAAACTTTTCCGCTCACAATTATCCCACTGGGAGCAGATTTATATATACGTATTCGTTTTTATTTGTGCATTTCCCTTAAGAGAAAATTCTTCCCCTACAAACACCACCACGGCATTCGAAGCATTTGCATGCAAAAAATATTTTTCAATTAACAGGAATGT